>APFE031127367.1:16126-59987 GCA_000404065.3 Pinus taeda | reverse complement strand
TTGGACTACCAGTTTGGTTGTGATCCACTCTGAATATTCCTAATGTTCTTAAAGCTTCTCAAATGAATGCTTTATTTCAAGGGCATCACATGGATATTAATTGTTCATCTTCTTTCAAAGAGAAATCTAGGATTCCTCTTTCTACTCCTCATTGTAATAAGAGATATAAAATGATGACAAAGAGGAAGATGAAGAAAAAGAATAATTATATCCATTCACCATAAACCTCTGCTAGTAATTTTGGAGATGAGTCTTCAGCCGCTGCAAGTCATGTTGGGGACAAAAGTCTAGTCATTGTGAGTCATACTAGCAATTCATCACTAACCTCTGCTAGTCATGTTAGAGATGAGCCTTCAGTCATTGCAAGTCATGTTGGGGCCACAAGTCTAGTCACTGCAAGTCATACTAGCAATTCATCATCAACCTCTACCAGTCATGTTGAAGATGAGCCTTCAGCCACTACAAATCATGCTGGAGGCACAAGTCTAGTCACTGTAAGTCATACTAGAAATTCAACATCAACCTCTGCAAATCATGTTGAAGATGAGTCTTCAGCCACTGCAAGTCATGCTAGGGGCATAAGTCTAGTCACTACAAGTCATATTAGCAAAGAGTCACTGACCTCTGCAAGTCATGTTAAGGACTCTCTGCAAACCACTACTAGTCATGTTGGTGGAATGGATGTTGATAAGAAACTTAGGTGTGGAAGCGTTAAACCTAAGTTCCCTTGTAAGATATGCAAGGGAGACCATCTTACTCATTTGTGCCCTGGTATTTCAAAGGTACAAAGGATATGGTCTGAGTCTGAAATTTCTTCTACTCCTGGATCTTATATGGTTTCTCATCAGTCTCATCAATCATTGGTTAATAATGTGGTTGACCCAGTGCAATCTCTGGCTGATTACACTCCTCTTCTAGGGGTTGAAGTGTCTAACAACAGAGTCTATTTGATTTCTAGCATAGAGTCCTCTGGTATAGGGGGCATTCCAGTTTCTTCAAATGTTTCCCTCCAAGTTCTAGGAGTGTCTCTTTTGACTGGGATAGTCTTTTCGAGCCTCATCTTCCTTCCACTGCACCTTTCCAAATAAAGGTCAGATTTAATTCCATAAACACCTATTGATGTATGGTGGATGAAGGATCCTCTCCAAGTATTATATCTTCTTTGACTTGGAAAGCTTTGGGTTCCCCAAAGTTGTTGACAACTCAGAGTTAGTTGTTAGCCTATGATTGAAGACCTAGTGAATCTATGGGTGTTCTTCCTCAATTGTCTATTACATTAGGTGGGAAGATTGCCTTAATCAATGTGATGGTGGTTGATCACCCTTTAGTCTTTAATATGCTACTGGGGCATGATTATGTCTATGCTATGAATTTTGTGGTGTCTTCACTCTTTTGAGTGATGTGTTTCCCTCATAAAGGGAATATTGTCACTATTGATCAACTTGCATCTGATAATCACCATGCTAATTTGAATTTACTATAGAATACCCCTTGGTTTGTTCCAAGTGTTCAAGTAGACTCTACCCCGCCATGGGTGAATTATGTGGCATTGAATCCTCAATGTTCAATCCCTTCTGAGAAGGATCCTTTCACCTATTATTCTCCTTCTTGTGACTTGATAGTGGCAGTTGATCGAGAGATTCTTCCTATAGGGACATGGGACCCGTTAATTCCCTCTTTTTATCCTTGTAGTTCTCATGATTTCCCAGAACTTGATTTGCCTTCACAAGAGAAACTCTTTAAAGCCATGAGTTTTTGATTACCAAAGGAGTCCTTGGCCTGAGCCCTACAAGGGGTTTGTCTAGAAGAACTATTATGTGTAAGCCACAAGGTTGTGTTGTTCCTTGTACCATATTGTACATATAAGGTATGTATTTTCAAGTTTTGTATTCTATAACACAAGTTATTTTTTAAGTTTGTATGTGGGATGTATTAACTTCTTATCTAGTGTTCTTATTGATGTTTACAGAGCTTAGAAGACTTCTCCTTTGGAAATTTTTGTGGTTGATCCATTATGACAGGTGTTACACAGTAAAATGTCACTGCCATCATGTCAGTCTCCCCACTGTGTTGTGAAACCACATTCACCTATGCTCATGCTCCTCAAAATGGCTAAAAAACCCTCTTTGCCTAAGTTAAATGAATCATCGCGTCTGTTAATCAAATAACTGCGCTGACAGGCGGAGGCCAGTGTATCTGATGCGCTGCCAGCGTGGAAGCACACGTCTTTTCCGCGCTGGTCCCATTTTACGAACAGTGCACCCTCCATTTGTTCTGTTGAGCGCTGACCGGACCTCCTCTATAGTTGATCTGCGATGTCAGCGCGCCAGCTCAGTGTCTCACCCGCGCTGATCCTGTTTGGGCGAATTTGTTCTAACAACCAACCTTCCAGATCTCTCCAGACTTGGTTGTTAGCATTGGTCGCCATCCTTTCTCTGGCATGTCTGTTCGACTGACCATCCACTTATCTTGGGGGAAAGCTCATCCTTTACCTATTCATGGAAACTCCTTCTCCTTTATAAGCCTCCTCCATTGCCCATGAGCAGCTAGTTTGGAACATATAGACTTTGATTGAGGAATTCTTAGTGCATTAATGCTGCTCTTTGTAGGCATTTGGTGTGTTGTGTGAGGATTGCTTTGAGCTTGAGGAAGGTCATGAGCTTGTTGCCTTGTATGTGAGAGAGAGACCTTTTTGACTTGGGAGATTTGCCTCAAAGGTGAATGCTTGGAAGACATGCTGGCTGGACCCTCTAGAGAAGGACTCAGCGTCAGGACTCCGGTTGTACCTTACTCTATTTTCTGATTAATAAATATAGATGACTATTCTTATGGTTCCATTTCCATTTGTCCAATGAATGATTAATGTAAATTGTATCCTTCCTGACTGATACATAGTCGTTGTTAGTAGATTTTACGCTCTTGTTTGCTCTCTTTTGCTTGTGCAGGTGTTCGTCCGCAAGGATAGCGGAGAATTGTGATCGGCTGGAGTGAAGAAGCGAAAGGACCATCTCTTCGACAAACATAGCGTTGGAATCCAAGTAGGTTTCTCTTACCCACTTGTTAACTACAACTAGGAACCTGCAGTGTAGCATTGTTTGATTGTTTCTAGACCCCTGTTGGGCTAGTAGGGATCGCCTCTATCCGTAGAGGGGATTTACCTCTCCAACACAAAGTCTCCTCTATTTGGGCAGGATTTAGTTTGACTTAGGTACGCCTTAACCTTGTTATTGAGTCAGTTCTCCCCCGATTGGCTATCTCTTCCAATCATATGGAGGGTTCGTTCGTGCCTCCTGCATGACGAACTTATACAGAAATCATCATATGCTGCCATATAGTCACATTGAGTCGTGATTTTGTTCAAGGGAAGTTAGCCTGAGTCGGCCTCTCTGCGGTGTCTCTTGAATCATTTTTTAGTCGACCATCCTAGTTGTCAGTGTCATGTCTATCATCACATCAGTTATATTGGTCCTTTACTCGTGTCGGTTTGAGAAGGTCTCCATTGACTTCTTGTTGGCGGGTCTTTTCCTTATCGACGATGACATCTTGCTCTGAGGACAGACCTAGAGCTGCACCCTAGCCCTATTTTCATTATTGATAGGTCACCTTGTGCTCAGCATTGATCAGTATCATGGGTCTTTGACTGAGTGGTTTCCTTTGTGTTCGACATCAGCTTACATTATCACACATTGGGATTCGTGCAGTACCTTGGTTTCCATTTGACCCTATTGGTGGATACCTCGCCTCTGTGTCAACTTTCATTATTGGTTGGTTCAGAGGGTTTCTATCGTGCGCTAGCCACATCTTCTGTACGCCGGAAACGTACTTCGGTGGGGTTACTACATCTCTTTCGTCTGATTCCTTCCACATTATTGGCCTACAGGTTACACTCGCGCTAGATTGATGAAGGATGCCTTAATGCCTTCCTTCTAGCGGATCTTTCCTTATCGACTCCGACACATTGCTCTGGGGCAAAGATCTAGAGTCCATTTGGAAGTACCTTGGGGTTTGCAGTCATTAGTGGTAGATCCTTCACTATCGATAGTGGGAAACCATCATTGTGTCCTGATCGATAGATTCTTACAGGTGTTCGATTCCAGCTCATTTATTCGCACTTGTTGGTTTGTACTGGGTACCTTGACGCTCATTATCATTATCGGTGAGTAGTCTTGCGTTTGTTAACGGTGTACATCAATGATCGGTAATCAAACGATTTCTCACATGATTGACTTCATATCATTTATTCCCATGGTGTAGAAATGTACCACGGCGGCCGGTGAAGACCTCAGGTTGTATCAACATTCATTGGTTCACTTGACAGTTGCTCTTGTTGCTACTAGTTGATACCACTCCACCTTATATGTTGTAGTTAGTCATGGTGACATTCTATATGCTGGCACCTGAGTTTGTATTGTAGTACCATCCTTTTCCATCATGTTCAGCTGGTACCTTTTGGGATCAATCTTTGATATCAGTGATCCATTGTATTTCTCAGCACCATTGACAGTTTTATATGTGATATTCAGACATGTACTTGTTCGATCATGATCAGATGATCCATTATGTATTTTCTGGTCATTTATACTTGTATACTTAGTGGATCCGCTTGTACTTGATATGCGAACATGCTTTTCTTTCTCTGAGCATGGGTATGCCTGCCTCAGACGGTGTTTCTTTCTGATCTCCTTTTGTGGCTTGGCAAGCTGAATTCTGGTGAAGTACTCCTCGGTTTTTGGCATATTTCCTTTCCATGTACTTGCTTAATATATTTTGGCCATCATGTACCCCTTCTGACCTCATATATTAGGGGGCATCTGTTATAGCTCCAAATCTCACTATTATGGTTTGTGATGCTGCACTCATGGCCTAGGGAAACCCCTCCTTCCAGACCTGGTCCCAAATTTAAGAAACAATGTTTTATTCCTTGTACGTGATATTTCCCTGAGTTAAACGCGTGTATACGCGGGCCTACATATACCCAACACGCGTATATGTATGAAAACACTTAAAAATATATAAAACTCCTTATTTTCGGGTGGAGATCACAGGTTTTACCTGCTGATCACCTATTAGTGCCCGTGGCCCAACTGTTCCCAACCAACTCCTAACTAGAGGACTACTTTGGGAGTGGTATAAAAAGACATCAAAGGGAAGGCCTAGAGGAGGAGAGAAGGGAGAGAAAGGTTATTATACTGAGATTTTTCCCCTGACCAGGTCTGAAGACCCTTGTGCCTTCTGCACTTCCCACATTTGTACAGGAAACCCTTGTTTCCTTGTGTGTTGATGTTCATCCACTAGTTATGGCATCATAGGGTGAGTCTTGGAAGGAGATATGCTAAAGGCTTGAGGCTGGACGGATCTAGAAGGAAGCTTTTCTTGGAGCCTGTGAAAGGTTACTCAGGTGATATTACTCCTTTTGTACATTCTATTTGTCTATAATAAAGAAACACGTCTTGGTTCCTGACATGCTTCTTCTTTATGTTTATGACGTTCATGTTTGAATTTCATATGTGAATGGTTGTTTAAAGTTCATAACTAACTTCCTTCTTTTATAACATAAAGATGATTTCTTTATAAGTCTTTCTCCATATACTGCTGCATTCTTTGGAATTGTTTGTTTTATAGGACAAAGGAGCGAAAGGGACTTGAAGAAGGGTTTGGACCCTTGAGTAACTTCTCGAACGTAGGACCTGAGGTACACCCTTCTTACTTTAGAATTTGCTTATTATAGCATAATGGCTGTGTGAATGTGTGTTTCTCTGTTTAGACAACTTTCAGTCTGCTAGGGTTTCCACCCAAAATCCCTAGGGGAGCAAATCCCTCAACAAGATTTTACAAAAGACTTGCTCAAAAATTAGGCTTTCAACCCCAAAACATGCCTTGGGGGGATTCCATGCCCAGTAGGACCCAAACACAAACATCGTGACTCACCTTCTAGTCACTTTGTTAGTGTGGAGATATTTGCGCAGAGTCCCTCCAACTGAACTCGAACTACGACAAGGTCAGCAGCACACTAAGCTGTTGCTTACTGGATCTGCTGCATGAGCATCCCCCATAGTTAGGGCCTATGCGACCTCTTCGGTGGTTATTTTTGTTATCTCCATAATGTCTCCTGTTATTGCCATCCTGTCCGTCCAGAAATCTAGCACTTGTGAACTCAGGGGCTCAATCAGCGCTCGGCTCACAACAGTCAAGGCTCTCCTTAATGGCTCAATTCCCAAATGACCAAGTGGTTTTCGCTGAGTAACCCTTTGTAATTTATAATGCTTTTTGAATTTCAATTTGACTATTCCCCCCTAAATCTGGTTCATTAATGCTCCCTTGGTGGCAGATTTTTCCAAATCTTGCCCATAAATCGCGTCTTAAATGCCTGCCGCCCACTGCATTTGGCCTCAAGTCGAGCATCCCATCGCGAATGGTGACTTCAACAGTCACTTTCTGGCCAACCTGCGTGGCAGCGCTACCTCCCGTGCATGGTCATGGACTTGGTGACTCTTTGCTTCTACACACAACTCCAACATTACGCAGTTCTCGAGCATAATATTGTATAGTCTCGCACTTCCATTCAACTACCTGGAGTGCTAAGGTTATTCTTCCCTCAGCTAGTCAAGTGGTCGCACCACCTATGTGTTGTTTCCTCCAGTCATCTATCATTCTTTCTAGGAAATACCCACCTTTTACCCTTACTGGTGGCATCGCGCACCTTATCATCTGCAATGCATCACCCTGGTTAATTCCCTTAGTAATAAGCAGTCCAAGCCAAGGCATCAAACTGATCAATTCGAGGTGATAGTCCTCAAACTTGTCAGCATGATCGTGCATACCCTGTTTTATCACCCTGGTCTTCTTATCGAGAAAATCATCCCTTATCTCATCCTCCAGCTTCTTGACTTCTGCTTCGACTAGAGTGCTTTTCTTCCTTAATAATACCCTTCCTTTTTCAAGTTCTTGGAGCCTAAAATTTCCCTGTTGGATTTCATTCTCAAGTTCCAAGTGTTCTACTTCTTGCAGCTGTGTGATTCCTTCATTCCAAGCTTCATGAACCATCATATCTATCGGTGGTGCTACGTGCAGAATAGGCCTTTCACGGGTGGGGATTACAATGTTCGCTTCATACTCCCACCTCAGAGGTGCTTGTGCGGTTAAGTGCTTGCACATGGTCCTATAAGCCCATAGAACTGCTGGTACGTGTAGGTCCCAATCAGTTCGCTTCGTATTGTGGATCTTGTTCATCGCTTCGCATACTTGGATAAAGGCTTCTGCATGGATATCCATTTGTGCACCTGGCTTTTCTGTATTTCGTGGTTTCAACCGGAGGGGTCATTCACGCCATTGCCTTGCCCGCACTTGCTTAGGGACCGTATATTCTAATGTGAAGGTTGTGTGCATCCGTGCAAGTTTCACACCAAATACCTACATCCATCCAGATAGGTGGTTGCATGGGTCGTTTTGTCCATCAATATTGTCTGTTAATCGCATCAGAGGCTTCCCAAACTGCATGTGCATCATCCTTCTGCATTCATGCCAATTCTCGAAATGCCTTTGGTGCGTACCCCACCACCTCACGAGCATAGCGCACAATACCCATTTCAGGGCATTGAAGCACTGATGTTATGGCACTTCCCTTTCAAATTTGTTCAGTAACTCATCAACCTCACCTAACCCATCGTACGCAGGTAGATCTCTTACCTCTATTGCTATGCAACACAACTATCTCATCATCATGTTATAGTTGAGCATAGTTACCTTGTGTAACTAGTTCTGTCATCGTTTTATCTCCTCGTCATAAACTGATGTGCAGAATATTTTGCGCTCCCATGGGATTCGGCCATCTGTGGTTGGATTTACCCAGCCTTGCTCCTGCGTGGTTATCTTGAAGATGTAGTCTAGATCATCATCGCTGTCGTAGTCGTGCATTCGCTTTGTGTAGTGCGATCCTTCCGCAGGGTCCAAAGGTACTACTACGCGTAGTGAGTTTTTCTCAAAAATCATCTTGCGCTTCTTTAGATTTATCACTCCATTCATGTCAGTGGCCCAATCTATTCCCAGTAGCATGGGGTAGGGATTGTTGTCATCAACAATTTCTATCACTTCTAAATCTGCTAGAGCACTTTCTCCTTCGATATCTATTGTGATTCCCTACAGTCTCCCCATAGGTAAGATCTTTTGTTGGTTCGTGATTCGTAGTTGGATAGGAGACCATTGCAATGCAGGCCTACCCATGCGCTCCCATGTCTGCTTTGGCAGGATGTTCACATCTGATCCTAGATCTAGAATCACTTGATCCATCTCATATTCCCCAATCTGCGCGGTCAATCTCATCTCCCTTCCTGTTCACGTCCCGTGCTTCCTGAGGTTCCAGACTATGCGTGGTTCTCTCGACACAATCCCAATGCATCTAGTTATGAGTTCTTGCAACCCCTTTACAGCCTTGCTATCACACAGTAGCTTCATGCATGTCTCTAAGAACGTATCGAGTATCGATGGGTCCATTTCTAGCTCTAGTCTATCTTTACTTCCTGAAGTGGAGGCATCAGCGAAGCTCCTCTTAGATTCCATGAAGGTCTTCTTAGCATGCTCCAAATAAAATTTTGGTTCCTTCATTGAAGCCTTGCAGACCCAGGTACTTTCTTCAGGTTGCTTGCCTTTGTCATCCCCTGTCATGATTCCACTCCGGAGCACAATATTTACATTAGGGTCTTCCTCGTGCAGCTCAAACCTCATCATTTGCAAGTTCTGAGTCGAGGGAGGCTAGAGTGCTCATTTTTCGCGCAACCTCGCTATTAGTGCGGGATAGTCCTCCATCTCATGGTCAAATAACGTACAATATAAGCCTAATGGTCACGTTGGATTTGTACAATCACGGGCATAATTCCCTGGCCCTCCGCAATTGTAACATATTAGCTATCCGCGACCTCTTCCTGATGCCCCTCCATCTCGGCCTCATCCACACCTTTCCTGCATTTTGATCGAGTGGTCAGGTTTCAACCTAACTCTGTAGGTAGGAGTTCGATCCGTCATTAACTTAGAACTTATATAGGTGCTCGTCATGTCCCACTGACCTACAGAAATTACAGAACAACTATTGTGAATTCTACATATACTTTTGTAATAGATGGTAGTTATCTGCAGCATGCTCTCCTCATATCTGACAAATTGCGCAACATAGTGTCGGCACCCCGCTTGGTCCTTCTTGTGCCTCTAGTATTAATGGCATTGGCCCTCCTCCCGCAAGGTAATTTGCGAACACCAGGCAGTGGTCCTTGTCGTGCCCCTAGCCCTTGCATTTTACGCACCATACCTCATCGTGCACTTCTAGGCGGGTTGTCCTGTCTTGTTTCAAACTCTGCATTTCTAGGCACAAGTTTTTCAACTGCATGTGAATATGTTGAACTCCCACGTTGGGGTCTTGTATCAGAGTCTTATGTAGTATCAGCGCAACTTCCAAGGCCTCGCCCTGAGTGGTTAGTATCTATTGTGGGAGCGCTTTCTGTAGATGCAACGTCAACGATGCTACAAACCATTCGTGGTGTTGTCCATCTGTCAACGTCATGTCAACTTCACGAATTGTGCCCTTCAGCCTCTGATCTATCTCGCAAGGGGTCTTGCCTAGTAGCATTGTGATTTCCTTGAACCCAATGATCGACTGCACCTCTGAATTTAGCCTGTTAAATTCCTTGTTTAGCACACTTTCAATATCTGCGATCCCCACATTCAGATTGTCATTGGAATGCTTAATGTACTAGGTCAGTGCACGATCCTGCAGAGCACTGACCAACATCACCTTCCTTATATTGTCATCCATGACACCCTGTGCTTCCCATACAGCTCTTATCACGAACCAAAACTAGTCCGGATCTTCATTCCCTACTCCCTTAAACACTGACAACTTTATCGCACTTTCCATATTGACTCACGGTGGTGGCGGAGGTGGTATGGGTGAAGATGGGGGTGACATTGGTGAAACTGGTGGTGGCATGGGTGGGGGTGGTATGCGCAAAATTCTCTGTCTTATCAAATTGATCACACTTCTTGGTGAGACCCTTGCGAGCTCTTCTTCGTCCCTTCGCGGAAGTGAAATCAAGGGGCTAGTTTCTATTTTTGTGCTCCCTTCGTTTCGATAGATCTTACCAATTCGTGTAGCCCCAAACATTAATTTATTCACATAACCTGTTTCTCACACGGTAGCATTTTAATCCAAGTATTCAAAGATTTAACGTACATACCTCGTGGTCCTTTGAGGAAGCTTTGTTCTGCATTTCTACAGCTAACTAAAGTATCTACCATGAACTCAGTGATGAATCCTCCTATGATTCAATCAAGCTAGTGATCAACAATGCATGTGACCTTATCTTTTGATGCTTCTAGTCTATGCACCAATTTTGGAGTCCACACAATAGGTTCGTCGAGTTTACACCTCCCTTGGCTATCTGCTCGCTTCGAGATCCACTCGTATAACTCAATGAGGAAGGATGTAAAGAAAATTTCATGGATTTCTGTATATAAGTAGCAGCCTAACCACTCTTCCTTTGATAGTCGCGGATTCCTGTTTTCCTGAGCCGTGAATTCATGAATATTCATGTCCAACCAATCTTCAATTCCTTTCTTTGTTGGATTCCAGTGACATGACCTCAGGCATCTCTATGCAAATCCCGGTCTCGACAATGGAACCATTTGTTGGATTGTTGAGGCCTGACCCAAGTTTGGAGTTATTTAGCCAAAACAATCTCGGTACTACTGGCCTTTTGGCAACAATTCGTGGAGCGCAAACTGAGGTCTTACCCAAAGTAGTATGGGAGGGTGCTAGAACTAGGTTTCTGCACCCTTGAGATGTCTGATGAGTTCGACTAGTCCACTATTTGCTCCTACACACAGGTTGCTTCGCACACTTTCCCATTCATCGCGACCTGATACACTGCCTTCGTGCAGCCCTATCCAGGGGTTGTGCACCACGCTCTACGTTATTACCCAAGATCTTGCTTATATTCCACTATTAGTTAATTATCTTCACCTACTTGAATGCTTTAAGTAATAATTATTTATACAAAACATTCATACAAGTCTGTGCAGTAAATAAACAATATACTTGTAGTTTATATTTAGTCATGCATTAAACCCAGAAAAGATACATAAAAATGTAGTAAAACTTCTATTTGTTGATTTCGCCAATGATTACATACTCAACTTGCCTTGCGCACTTAGCTGCATGGGTCCGCGCACTCAACTGCGGACTGTTAGGCCTTTGCGCACATAGCTGCAGAGCCTTCTCCTACTCTACGACCCACAGACACACTTTACACTTCGACTAAATCACTTAGACTCATTCTCATCTCATATCTCTTCATTCATTAGTTATCTTCTACACTTAGAGCCTTGCTCTATTTATACAATCCAGCCGACATTATATTACAAAACTAGGGTAGACAACCCTGTGACTCTATTATGACTTCACGCTCCGCACCTACAATTCGCGGAACTTTTTACAAAAGACTTCCTCAAAACTTAGGCTTTAACCCCTAAAACATGCCTTGGGGGGATTCCATGCCCAACAACCTCTTTATTTAACATATTCTTACATATATTGTAGAAGAATACTTTGATGGCTTAGGTTGGATGGATCCAGAGGAAGCTTTCATCAATGCCTATGGTTAGGATCAGATTGTAGCTTTAACTATCATTGTTACTTTCAGTATATAAACAAACTCATGTCATGTTTCAAAATTTCGTTTTTATCTTATGAATGTTAATTTGTGATGATGATTATGATGATATAACATACATATATGTAAATGTACTTTGAATTCAATGATTTTCTTATGTCTTTGTGATATATTTGCAAGTCTTCATATCTCGGAAGAAGGTTGAGGGTTTGGATGCCACTAGATCCAATTCGAATTTAGGACCTCTAGGTATGTCTCTAGTCCATACCTTTGTGAATTCGAGTGCTTGATATGATTGCATGAGTTTTCTTTGTTATATTTTTGTTCTTCTTTGTTGGGACTCTCAACGCTAGCCCTTGGGAACTTTTGTCTTCAACAAACACAAGAAGTATATATGATTTTATGTAGCACATAATATTAATCGATTTTTTTAGTGTTAGGAATACTAAGGGGGGCTAAATCAGTGTTTCATTCCCAATAAAAATTTACCTAGTTTTTGCTTTCATTTTCAAATATATATGATCCTTTATTTCATTAGAAAAAAAATGTGTTGTATATATTTTCAGTAAACCATGAACACCATTAAAAATAAGAACATATAAACCATAAGAAGGCAATACATCATCACATAGGGAAATCATATTTTTAGGTGAAACCTAATTGGGAAAAAATGTCACTATTTTCACTTCTATCATCTCTTTATTGTTAATAAAATCTCTTTTACTTCATGCATTGGCGCAAACCATTACCATTGCGTAGACTCCCACCTACTCTAGTTTCTCTAACTCCATTTGGAAGGAACCTACTACTCCCTGATCAAATTTACCTACTATCACCAAAGGGAAGCTACTATGCCATCACTAAAGGCTCCAACCCTTAGTACCTCTATGGATCATGTTTAAGAATCTTTCACACTTTATCCACCTAACTCAACCACAAATCTCATAGGCCACATTTCATCCAATTTTCAAACTTGACCCACATACATCAATCTACTCAACTGAATAAGTAAATACCAAGAACACATCACTGATCAATAAACAAATCTACTCATAAAACCCTAACTCATTAATATCTTCAAATTTCAAGTCATTTACTCTATTAAAAAAAAAAAATATCATCCATCAACACATTCAACAATACATACTTGACAATCAGCATCAAATACCTCATCAATCATCCATCACATTCATTATTTCAAGGAAACATTTCCTAAACTGTATTAGCATCATGTTCTTTGTTGAACTGTCAAAAGAAACTGAATAATGCCAAACCCTCTCTTTAGAAAATACAGTGTTTGAATGTGAAACAAGATCCAACCATTAACTTAATGGAACCATAGTTCAATACATATAAAAAACATGTGAAAGTTATGCAACACCTCCCAGTAGAAAATACCCTAGTTGTACCAAATGGTTAAGTAATATAAACCTCTAACTCATGAGATAAGTAGAAGAAACATGATCATAATTCTCTTTCTCAATATAAAGTTTTCTCACGAACATGTTAACATTCAGATCCAACCATAACACGAGCTCTTCATGCTTCAAGTGTCAAAATCAATCTTCCAATATTATCTCAAAAACTTTGTAGTGATCATTATCAAAGCTTCCACAACAAACCATACTTTAAAAACTCAAGTATAGGTTACTTAGTCTTTGCAATATGAAAAGGAAAAATAGTAGTAACATGTATCAAGCTCATAAATAAAATCTATCCCACAAAGCTCTATCACTGATTTAAGGTCAAGAACATGTGAATAACTCATCAAGCCATATACTTTTGTTACTACAACATGAACTATCTCTAAATATAAACTATCATACAAAAATCTATTACATGGGTCTTTGCATACATCATTCAGTTCACTGCTATCATACTATTCAACAAGACATACAAACTCTACATTCATCACACAATGTCATCAATCAAACATGGAAAAATCAACATGTAGGTAAGTCAATCAAAATTCTTATTGTCATTGAAACAAATCAATTCATTACATTCTCTACATATAGATCTATGCCCTAGGTTATGGACATATATGTCAAGAAATCAACCATTAGATAATAAGTAATAACATATATGAACCCCTATCATTTTATATTTGTGTCACACTAATATCTATATATAATATTAAAAAAACATATTAATCTTTGTTCAACAACACTTAGATATCTACAAGCTCATATCTGATGCAACAACAATGAAATAGTTTATCAAATAAACAAGGGCAGAAGTAGGTTAGTCAACTACAACATGGTTAATATCTATGCTAACTCCTTTCTACAAACAATAAGAAGATATCTTCTCAAAGCATATAACAATGCACCCAGTGAAATAAAATGATCTATAGATATACTCTAATTTGATCCAAATCATATAAGTCTATAACAAATTTGAAATTAAAATATACAACTAGTTATATCAATCATGTGTTTAATAATCAACAGACAAACTATTCAACTTATTAGCATAGTATTTTCGAAAAACATGAGCAAATAAGACTTACTTGTAACGATGATATTCCTTACTAGTAATTTCAAATTTGAACGTTATTTGAATCTCACTAACTACAACAAAATTTTTGGGGACGAATCTCCACCCAACCATAGGCTCAACTACACATCATATTTGTACAATTAGCCACCCCTGATCCCTCAAACAACTACTGCCAAGGAATCCTTTGTCTCACAACATACTTCTTCCAAAAGAATGAATGAATGAAAAATATCACCGCCCTCTTGGTGGGCTCCAATATTGCAGCAATAATGTTGCAACTCCTGGGACTCCCTTCTTTACTTTTATCAACCCGGTAGTTCATAACAAACTTGGAAGCGATGGTGTTGTATGCACAAGTACTAGCTCTTGCCGCGGTTGTCACTTGGTCAACTGGCACAAGTCTGCTAGGAGCTTAAGCCAACTTCTATGAGCTCTAATAATAAGCTTTTTAACTAATGGATGGAAGTTAACTCAAAGGAGGCTAATCTACTTGCAGAAAGAAACTGAAAAGCTGAAAGGAAATGCAATCCCTAGCAAACCCTAATTTTACAAGCTAGCCCTACTGATGCAAGAAAGAGGATGAAAGCTATTGAAATAGATTCCATTGAATTTTAGGAAGGTAAAATGTATTTGACTAAGCTACTTCTATATTAAAATCTGGAAAAAAACATATTTTTGTATTTTTGAGTAAGTTGTCAGAATTATCATGCATGTGCTTTAACTGGTTTTTGACTGTACAGAGGTTGATTGGCAAAAGGAAATGCTTGTAGGAGGTTGGGAAGGTTAGAAGAGGGCCTAAGGGGTCCCTAGCACCCTTCCAAAGAGTTTCACAGTGTTTGGATATCAAGAAACCGCTTTCATGAGCTTCTACAGGAAGTCTGCAAGGGTTCTACAAGATGTTATATAATTTCTACAAGATGTTCCGAAAAGAGGATTTTGGAGGGTTGATGGAGGAAAAATGGTGGTAAAGTGAAAATGGAGGTTGGATAAGGATGTTAAGGGGTCTAGGACCTGGTGAATGAGGCTAAGGAGCGATTGGATTTGTTCAAGGATGGAAGGAGCAATGATGCACAAGAATGTAGAAACTAGGGCAAAGTGAGAAAACGTGGCAAATGAGAGGTAATAATCTGAGTTAGAGGACAAATCATGTTACATGGATGGGGTAAGGATAGATGAGGAGGTATCACAGGTACTCTGCATGTTATTTTCCAAAACTGATCAACAAAGGCTATGCAAACCAAAGATCTAACTACTTTAACCTAATTTGACCTAGAAACCATAAACATGATGCACAACATTTTATTAGCAGCAAATCACGTAAATCAACTATGGAAACCAAACAAGAATGGATCTGAGCATGTAATCACAACTGGTATCAACTTCTGCAAATGAGAATATAACACTAATAATTGCATGATGAAGTAAAAACAATGTTTTTGGTGGCAGCAAGGACACCTTGGTCCTAGCTCATGGTCCCACTTAGGGAGAGGTGAGATCAGAGGTGCTTGATAGCCTTTTGCTGAAGATCTTCTCTGTTATTAACCTATCAAATCAATCTGAACATGAAAATCCCTTTTAATCACCAAAAGCAACCTAAATAAAAAAACAAGATTTAAATCTAAATAGCAGATTTTATTCTAAGAATGCAGAAAAAACACATAAAAGTAAACAAAGGAGGTATTGGGCACTTAGGTTGGCCCCAACCCCAAGAGCTACAGCCTCCTGAGAAAGATTAGAGCTGGTGCAAAGCTGGATTCATCTTTATTTCTCAAGAAATAATAGTTACATCAAAAACTGTCTACAAGAAAAAGCTTGAAAATGTGCTGAAATGCAGAGCTAACCTACTGCCTAAAAAATGACTAAAATCGAACTAAAAACTAGCTAACTTCTGCCAACCCAAATGAGGCCCTAAGCCCTTTTATTTATACAAATTGAGGACCCCAACATCCCTCCTAAACTTTAGGAACTCGGCTGCCAAAACTTGTAGTTAACAACAACTTTACTAGCCCTTGCTCGGCTGCCCTTGTGATAATTGATGTGGTTTCCCTTGAACTCCGATCTGATGGTAGAGAATTCGAGATAAGGGCCCATAAATGAAGGGGACACCTTCCTACAAATCCTCTTCCTTGTTCTTCCACGAATTTGGCTGCCAAGTGCTCATTAAAACCTTTGATTTTGTCTCAAAATTGACCAAAAAACTGCACAAAGCACCCATTAGACTTGTTTGGATAATGACTAACTCAATTCACTCTATTAGCATAAATATAATAAAAAACATGCAATAAACTAATGAGAATGGTGGATTAATTCGAATTAGGAGGCTAAATGAGCCCATATAATTATCCATTTTTGGGGCTCATCATCACCCCCTACTGAAAGTGTTGCTTATTGTCTGAGCAACTAATCTATATCTTTGTCTTTGATGGCCCTGGTGTCCTCCTTGTCATGCCAAGCTTCTGAAGTGATGTCCTCTTCTCAGTCATGAAACCATGCTTTTCTCTCTACTTCTTCCACTGTTTGTGCTCCTTTTCCTGTATCAGTTTTGTTAAAGCCTCAACCTCAGCCTGTAGCTTGTCCTCTCTCTGCTGTTCATTAGATGTTTCCTTGTCTTTCCTTCTTCTTGTGATTGTTTGGCCGCCTTTTCCTCCAATTTCTCGGTCTCTCTTAGCTTAGCCTGAGTTTCCTGTAGAGAATCCTCAGCTTCCTGTAGAATTGTCTCAGCTTCCTGTAGAGCTGTCTTTGAGTCCATCATATGAATTCTCTCTCTCTGAGTGAAGGTTTTTGGCTTCCCCATTCATAGGTGATGGATATCTTTGAAGGAGACTCCTCCTTTTGTTTAGTTGTTGTGTCCTTAATGACAATTGGCTCCTTTGATTGTGGCTGGGGTCTACCTACTTTGATCTGTGTGCTCCTCCTCGCTGTAAAGTACATGGAGGTTTGCCTCTTTCTCTTCCTTTTTGGTTTTGGAGGTGTGCTTAAGGTGGCAAGCATGGATGCTGCCTCCCTGGCCAAAACATTAGGTGATTTCTCCTTTTTCTGCTCTGTTTTCATGCTTCCTATAGAAACTGCTTTTATGCTTCCTGTAGAAAGCCCAATGTCAACTGTTTCGGTATGTTTGGTTGGATGTGTCTTTCCTTTTAATTTCCATGTGGTTGCCTTGGTGCCCTCCTTTGTTTAGACTTTTTCAGTCCTCTCTTCTCTACTCTGCAATCGTTTTTCCCTAGTTGTTTGTGTCGTTGTTTCTCCTGCTATTTTAGGCTTAGCAATCTAACCCTTTCTCCCTTTTTCTTTTTGTCCTTTTTGTGCTTGACTATCCCGTGTTACTTCATCACTGGTTTTCTCTCCTGAAATTCAAGGAGGGATCTCTTGGGTGTTCGAATTTTAATTAGCACCAATTCCCTAGTTTTAAGGCTGTTGCTGCCCAAAACTCGACTATCCGTTTATGAAAGGAAAAATTGGGTTTCTACAGACAGAGTACAGAGCACAATTTTTATCCCCAACATACATACAACCATGTAAATTCAAATTCTTCATACACAGGTTGGTCTCTACTGCTGCATGTCTTCCTTGTAAGGGAATTTTTTTTTTCTTTTTTTTTTTTAAATTGATGAGGAGATTTCGCATGCAGAAGAAAAAAATGGGTAAACTCAGTGAATCATGCAGGCAGACTTCCACTGTTCTCAATGCACAGGCATACTTTTTACTCTCATTTTTCAATTTAATGTCGTGTTCAATTCACCATTTTGCACCAACAAATCATGCACAAAGAAGTTTCCCCGATGCTACCTCGTTTTGAGCTTGAAATTTGCTGAAAATCCTAGGTTTTCTTTCTGCATGGTTGTTCTCTACCTTTCTTGTAGAAGCCTTCCTGTAGAACGAAACTGTGCTTCCTGTAGAGTGCTGATAAGTAGGAACGTTTTGAAAAATCGTCGAGAAATATTGGTTTACTGCTATAGAGGTGGTATGGAGCTTGTTGCAGCTGCAGGGACGATGATAGAATGGAAACAACGATGGTGAGAGTTCGATTGGCTATTTATGGAGATTTCTATTGATGGAGGGTGAGCTAGCCAACTACACGTTGGCCCCATGCAGACTGTTGGTCCCCACTGCAGTGTTATTATGAACTGTTTGTTCTCTGCCTGTAATCACGCCCATCAATCACGCTGAAGTTTAAATTGTCACCACTACCTGTTTTTAGATTTCTTCTTGAGATGGCTGAACACACGTGTCGATTGCACCCACCGAGCACTGTTTGAACTGGATGAGGGTGGCCAATTAGCTGGCCACCGATTTTTTTAATCACAACCATTTCATTGTTCACGCAGTTCTCAATTACATTCATGCAACAAAGGAATGAGTTTAGTCACGTACCTGAAAGTCAAATGTGGTTGCTATGAGGTGCTTTTTGTTGTTGCGTGCTCATATTCCATTGCTGCATGCCTGGATCATTTATGCTATAAGCTTTTTGTTATCTGATGTGTGGTTATTTTTCTTGTGCAAGTATCCTTTGGCTAGATCTAAGCTGCAGAAGTCAGTTTCATCATTCAGATTTGCACCTTCATGCTGCTGATGTTGGATTTTTGTAGGACAACAACTTGTTTTCTCCATAGCTCCCAAACGATAGACCGGATCGATCTGAAACTTTCTGAGAATGTTTCTATCATCATTATTCACCTCCCATAGCAAAATTGCGATCAATGGATGCACGGATTTTGAGAAAAATGGAAAATGGCTGAATATTACAGAGGTCAATTTCTTAGAAACCATGCATTAGAATCGGCTAAAACTGCTTGGGTAGGTGACTATCACCCATATGCATCTCCCCATGAAATAGATTTTGAAACAGATGCACAGATATGGAGAAAATGCAAAAATGGCTGAAGGTGATGGAGGCTGGTTTCTTGGAAACCGTGCACCAGAATTGGCTGAAATTTCTCGAGCATGTTGTCATCATCCCTATACAACTCCCCATGTAACAGTTTTGAAAATGGATGCACAGTTTTTAAGTTAGGGAAAAACAAATTTCAGCACTATGTATTTTTGCTTCCAAGCATTCTGCAGTTTTTTGCATGGTAAGAAAAATGAGCTTGGGCTTTAATGCAGACTTGGAATTGATGGAAGAGAGGTTTGACGATTGTAGGAGGACTTATGAACCCTTTAGGAAACTATCATGTTCGCCAAAATGCCTTTTTGAAATCCATTTCTAGCTTCCTTTAATTTCTACAGGAACTTCCTGTAGAACACATAGTTTTTAGGAAAGAAGCACAATGAGATGGAAAAAATAATGGAGAAGGGTGAGGGATGGAAACATGGATGTGTGCAGGCCTCATGGACATATTCCAAGCCTTCGGGTCCCCTTCGGAGATTGAATTTGACTTGTTTGTAGGCTTCCTGTAGAAGACACAGAACTTCCTGTAGAAGGCACATAACTTCCTCTGTCTTTGTTTTGAGCGATCCTTCTAACCTGCAATGTCCTTGCTGCAACCTGCAATTATTCAACGGACATTAGGTTTATTTTTATTTTTCTCTTTTCTTCTTTCTCTTTCTCTTTTTTTTTTTCTGAAAAAAAACTAGGGCGCCCCATGCACCTCCAAGGAAGGTTTTCACCCAAGGATCTTATTCTTTTTTCTTTTCTCTTTTTTTCCAACCCATTGACCACCTCATGGAGGTTTTCAATCAATGAGCCAATCTGAGGCACCTCCGAGGAGGTTTTCACCTTAGATTTTTATTTTCCTTTCATTTTTTCATTTTATTTTTTTTCTATCCTACCCTACTTGAAAAACAAAATCATTTTCAAGTATAAGAATACTTCCAATGGAGCCATGTGCACATCGAGATTAGAGACAAAATGATGTGGAGGCTTGAAATGCATGCTTTGACAAGTATTTGGATTTTAGAGACCAAATGTTTTGACTTTGAAGGGATCAAGCATAGCTGAGAAAGAGAGTACTGCTGCAATTTAGTGATTGTCTGGAACCATATCTCAATATAACTCTAATATCCTTGGTCTTTTTGTTGGTCTGGATCATTCTTCATGTCACCTTCTATCATGACTTTCTCATCTTCCTCTTTTTGTTGATTTCTCTCTTGAATACATGGAGGATTTGATGGTAACCATGAGGAAGCTCTCTCGATCTCTGATTCTGATGTCTTCTCTTCATCAAGTGCAGCCCATGGTTCTTTGATCTCCTCCTTTGAATCTTCTTTTGTTGGATGTGGTCCTTCAGTGCTTCCCTTATAATCTGTTTTTTGCAATACTCTTCCTAAACTATGGTGAAGATCATTGAGCTCAAGATGAATCATTTGGACATTTTGTGCCTCAAATTTACAATTGGGTTGAGCTATTCCAATGTGTGGGTTTGGAAGTGGTGGTATGGGTAGTTGAGTGGGGGTGTATATTTGAGATGGATGTGGATGGGGTTGTAGTTGGGCAGGTGGTGGAGGCAAATGAATGGGAGGAGAGTTGTACTGGGGCCTCCACTCTTGATGAGGTGCATTCCACTGAGGCTTTGGCTAAGCATAAGAGTGAAACGAATGAGAAACTGGAGAAGCATGGTATTGAGGAGGATACACCTAAGGAGGGGGTGTGGACCAGGAAGGATGAGCAGGGGGACCCCAAGAAGGCATGGAAGTGGCTTAATAGGGGTCATAATAGGTCTGGGATGTCCCTTGCCTTCCCTGCTGGTAGGGTATGGGTCCATGTGGCCTCCTTTGGTTCATATAATAGGGTGATTCAGTGGCTCCTTTGGCTCTCTGATATGCAGCTTTAAGTCCAGGCAAGGAAGGGCACTGATTCGTAGGATGGTATTCTTCACAGACGAAACACACTTCTAGGGAGTGCATTGGACATTCATTCCTAGGATGCTTTCTAGTGCACCTGGGACAAAAGATGGCCAAAGCCCTCTTCGATTCCTCTTGCCTCCTTTGGATCTGTAAGGTATCCAGTTTCATGGCAAGAAACTGCCTCATATTGCTCTTGAAATCTTCCATCTGATTTGCAAATTCGTTTTTGGACAAGGTACTGCTCCCAACATTTATGTTTACAGTCATTTTCTCCAGAGGAATGTTTTCTTGTTCTTCTCCCCTAGAGGTTCTTCAAATATGTCTTGATGTCCACCTAGGGATTCTTCTTACTCACAGCCATCGAAGAAGAGAGAAGGTTAACTATGTGAAGTAGTGGGGGTGTTGTGCAAACATTTTTCTGACTTATCTCCACTCCTACAAGGCGGGAAATGAATTTTTTTTGGTTGATTTTTGTATTTTTCTGCTTGTCCCTGCAAAACTAAAATAGATTGAACTGAAACTAACTATCTTGCTGAAATGAAAATGTGGAATTGAAATGAAAATAGGAAATGACTAATCTATTTTGTTGAAATGAAATTGCAGGAATGAAATGCTAAGCTATGCTTGCAGAATGGAAATTACGGAATTGAAATGCTAATCTACGCTTGCAAAATTGAACTTGCAGAATTGAAATGCTAATCTATGAAAGCGGGAAATATCTAATCTATGCTTGCTGAAATGAAATGAAATCAGGAAATGTCTAACCTACTTTTGCAGAAATGAAATTGCATACTGGAAATAAAACAACTACTCTACGCTTGATGAAATAAACTACTTAGAAGAAGGTTGTAGTAGAAAATAGAAGAAAATCAGCAATCACCAATACTCTGACGCTTCCTCGGCAACGGCACCAAAAAGATGGTGGGCTCTAGTATTGCAGCAATAATGTTGCAACTCCTGGGACTCCCTTCTTTACTTTTATCAACCCGGTAGTTCGTAACAAACTTGGAAGCGACCGTGCTGTATGCACAAGTACTAGCTCTTGTTGCAACTGTCACTTGGTCAGCTGGCACAAGTCCGCTAGGAGCTTAAGCCAACTTATATGAGCTCTAAGAAGAAGCTTTTTAACTGATGGATGTAAGCTAACTCAAAGGAGGCTAATCTACTTGCAGAAAGAAACTGAAAAGCTGAAAGGAAATGCAAACCCTAGTAAACCCTAATTTTACAAGCTAGCCCTACTGATGCAAGAAAGAGGATGAAAGCTACTGAAAGAGATGCCATTGACTTCTAGAAAGGTAAAATGCATGTGACTAAGCTACTTCTACATTAAAATTTGGAAAAAAAAATCTTTTTGTATTTTTGAGTAAGTTGTCAAAATTATCATGCATGTGCTTTAACTGGTTTTTGACTGTGCAGAGGTGGATTAGTGAAAGGAAATACTTGCAGGAGGTTGGGAAGGTTAGAAGAGGGCCTAAGGGGTCCCTATCACCCTTCCAGAGAGTTTCACAGTGTTTGGATATCAAGAAACCGCTTTCGTGAGCTTCTACAGGAAGTCTGCAGGGGTTCTACAAGATGTTCTGTAAGTTCTATAGGATGTTCCAAAAAAAGGATTTTGGAGGGTTGATGGAGGAAAAATGGTGGGAAAGTGGAAATGGAGGTTGGATAAGGATGTTAATGGGTCTAGGACCTGGTGAATGAGGCTAAGGAGTGATTGGATTTGTTCAAGGATGGAGGGAGCAATGATGCACAAGAATGTAGAAACTAGGACAAAGTGAGAAAACGTGGCAAATGAGAGGCGAGAATCTGAGTTAGAGGAAGAAGTAGGTTGCATGGATGGGTTAAGGATAGATGAGGAGGTATCAAAGGTACTATGCACGTTATTTCCCAAAACTGATCAACAAAGGCTATGCAAACGAAATATCTAACTACTTTAACCTAATTTGACCTAGAAACTATAAGCATGATGCACAACAGTTTATTGGCAGCAAATCACGTAAATCAACTATGGAAACCAAACAAGAATGGATCTGAGCATGTAATCACAACTGGTATCAACTTCTGCAAATAAGAATCTAACACTAATAATTGCATGATGAAGCAAAGATAATGTTTTTGGTGGCAACAAGGAAACCTTGGTCCCAGCTCATGGTCCCACTGAGGGAGAGGTGAGATCAGAGGTGCTTGACAGCCTTTTTTCTGAAGATCTTCTCTGTTATTAACCTATCAAATCAATCTGAACATGAAAATCATTTTTAATCATCAAAAGAAACCTAAATAAAAAAACAAGATTTAAATCTAAATAGCAGATTTTATTCTAAGAATGCAATAAAAACACATAAAGGTAAACAAAGGAGGTATTGGGCACTTGGGTTGGGCCCAACCCCAAGAGCTACAGCCTCTTGAAAAGGATTAGAGCTGGTGCAAAGCTGGATTCATCTTTATTTCTCAAGAAATAATAGTTACATCAAAAACTGTCTACAAGAAAAAGCTTGAAAATGTGCTGAAATGCAGAGCTAACCTACTGCCTAAAAAATGACTAAAATCGAACTACAAACTAGCTAACTTCTGCCAACCCAAATGAGGCCCTCAAAACTACTAGGATCAAAGGTTGCTCGAAAAGCAATGTGAGCTTGTTGTGATGAATGAAGTTGTTGACCTTTTCTTGTTCCAATTCCTTCATTTATGTCACCAATGATTTGATTTGATGGATGGTTCTTTTGAATCCATTCTTTTTTTCTCTTTGGAGGAGCTTCTTCTTGTTGTTCTTGTATATCTTATTGATCATTATTTACTTCTTCCTAGTTGACAGTTGCTTCTTGTTCTAGAATTTTCTTTGTACCTTTTTCAGCCTCTGTCTCAAGTTTCAAAGATTCTAGATCCTCATCATTATTCGTTAGAACACTATCTTCATCAAATGTAACATTTATGCTCTCCACTATTTGTTTTTGTCTTAGATTATAGCATTTATAGGCCTTTCTTTTGCATGAGTAACCAAAAAAGATACTTACATCAACACGTGATTCAAACTTACCCAACTTTTGATATTCTCTTTTGATGTAACATTTGCTTCTGAAGATTCTAAAATATTTTACATTAGCCAATTTTCCTTTCCATAATCCATATGGGATCTTATTGCAATTATTTCTGAGAAGACTTCTGTTAATAATGTAGACTGCCATATCAATTGCTTGAACGCAGAACTTTTCATCCAATTTTGATTCCTTCAACATTGTTCTACCCATTTCCTGTACAATTATGATCTTTATTTCAACAACTCCGTTTTTTTGAGGTGTTCATGTTGTTGAAAATTGTCTTTTTATTCCATTTTCGTCACAGTATTGCTAAAATAATTTGGAAGTGAATTCTCTGCCATTATCTAATCTTAGACACTTTATTTTTAAATCAGTTTCATTTTCGACCAACTCCTTGTAGATCTTAAAGCACTCAAATGCTTCGAGTTTTTTCTTTAGGAAACTGAGGGTTGTCATCCTGGTATAGTCATCTATCATTAACATGAAATATAATTCTCCATCTAAGCCTTTTATTCCCATAGGAACACATATATCAGTATGTATCAATTCCAATGGATGTGATGCAAAGTGTTTTGTTTTAAATCTAAATTTTGTTTGCTTGCCGTGCCGACAGGCCTCACATAGTGTGTTGGAAGATTTTGAGATTTTCGAAATTTCTTGTACTACCTCCTTTTTTCTTATCCTGACAAGATTATCAAAGTTTATGAGACCCATTCATTTGTTCCATAACCATCTTTCATCTTCTTTATCTAGTAGACATGCTTTAGTTGCTTCATCTAGAACATATATGTTGTTTGGAGCTTGACTTGTTGTAGCCACAATTTTACCATACCCGCCTTTCCTGATTTCACATTTTGTGGAGTTGAATAGCATTGTGTGTCCTTGATCACACATTTTTCCAACACTGAGTGGATTGTGATTCATGTTTTCAACCAATAGAACATTCTTGGCTAGAGCATCTTTTCTTCTGAGACTGACAGTACTTGATCCTATGACATTTGAAGATCCATCATTTCCAAAGGACACGGTTCCATCTTTCTTCTCTTTCAGAGATACAATTTTCTTTCTATCTCCAGTCATATGTGTTGACAAACTGCTATCAACATACCACACATCTTTGTTGTTTTGAGCCTTGAGAGTGAGAGCACAATTATTGGTGTTCTTCTTCTTCCATGTTCGTTCGTTCTATGGCTTCGAAGATTCTTCTGGAGGATTTCCAAGTCTGCAGTCTCTAGCTATATGTCCAAAGTTTCAACATTTGTAACATTCAATATTACTTCTTAAATGTTCAAATCTATTGATGTTTTTTTGAGCCCTGGGAGGTTCATATTTGATAGATCTCCTGGAATTGTATTGGTTCCTAGGGTACATGTGGAATTCTATAGCTTTATGACCAAATTTTCCACATGAATAACAATAGCCATGAAAAATATGTTGATACCTGGATGGAAATCTTCATCAAGGAATTGTTTTCCAAGGATGTTCTTGCAAATCTTGTCCAATGAAGTCTACATGCTTGTTAGATCTCGTAGGTTCATTGTATTTTGTTTTAGAAGGTCCTACTTCTTCTTCTTTGTAACCAAGGCCAGTTCTATCATTGTAAGATCGTTGATTGTTGATGAGTTATTCCAACACCCTTGAGTTGTTGGCATAGTTTTGGATATTTTTTCCCTTCTTCACTTCCTTAAGCAACGAGACTACTTCAGCTTCTAATGCTTCCCTTTCTCGGTTGCTTTATTCCAAATTCTTTTGAAGTGACTCTTCAATACATTTGTGTTCTTCAACTTCAATTTTGAGACCTTGAACTTGTTCTTCAAGAGTATTGGAATGGATCTTCTTAGCATTGAGATTTTTATAAGCTTGATTGCCTCCTTAGAAAATTCTTCTATGGTCAACCCTTCTTCTTCGTTGTTTGATACCTCTTATTTATTGTGTTTGGCCATAAACAGTACTCTCTCATTGGCTTCTTCTTCACTCTCACTGTCTTCATTGGATGATGAGCCATCTTCTTTAGAGAGAAATTTCTTTTTGAATCCTTTCTTCTTGCCTTGCTTGTTGAATTTCTTAAAGCATTTCTTTCCTTTTGAGTTTCCATCACTCCTGTTCATACATTTTGCTGTGAAATTCCCAACCTCACCACAACCAAAACATATCAATGGAAGTTTACCTTTGAATTTTCCATTACCAATTTTTAGTTTTCTCATAAAGTAAGCATATTCTCCATCTGAAAAACCTTCTTCATCATCTTCCTTTTCTTCACACTTGCAGGTGTAGGTGAAGGTCTTTACCTTTGAAGGTTGTTTGTCCTTATTGGTTTTCTTAGATGCAGCAAACGGAGTTTCTAGGTGCGAAGTACCCTCTTCTTAATCAAGTATCATTTCATATGCTATGAGAACTCCATGTAATTCCTCTTTCCTGAGTTTGTCCAGATTTACATTGTATTCTAAGACTGATACCTTTGGGTTGAATATTCTTGGTAACATTCTAAGAATCTTTCGTATAATAGTCTTCTCATCAACAGGCTCTCCTAATCCTTCCAGAGTGTTGGTTATTTCATCAACGTGTTGGAAGTATGCAACAATGTTGTCATCTTCTTTCATTTTGAGTTGCTCAATTTTTTCTCTGTAGATTTGAATCTTTGCTTCTTTGACATTTGAGCCACCTGCATATATATTCTCAAGCTTGTCCCATACATTTTTGGCAGTTTTAACACCCAAAACGTTATGATAAGTAGATTCAATAAGTCCACTAATAATAATATTCTTTTATTTTGCATCATTTATCAAATTCTTCTTACCTTGTTCATCCATGATTGGTGTAAATCCATTTTGAACTATGTCCCATACTTCGTAACCTTGCACCAAGAGATAAACCTCCATTCTTCCTTTCTAGAGTGCATAATTATTTTCATTGAATGGAGGTACACCATTCTTGGTATGCTCCATGATCTCCTTCTAGTTGTTAAACTGTTATTGAAGGAACCAAGCTCTAATACCAATTGTTGGAAAGTAATGAGAGGGGGGTGAATCAATATTCCTTTGCAATTAGCACTTTTAAATCTTTTCAGAGCATTAGTTAATATTAAATTATTATCAATGTTTATGCAGTAACAACAGTAAATAAAAGAACATAGGAGGCACAAAAATTTTAGGTGGAAAATCCCCTCAGGGTCAAAAACCACCAAATGATTTTCTAATAATTATTTAATCTTCAACTCCAATTGAAAAGAAAGCTCCAACTTCCTAGAATCTAGAAAAGAATTCTTCTCCAGCTCCCACTGGATGGATGCTCCAACACCCAAGATTCTTCAGTAGTCAACTGAATGGATGCCCCAACACCCAATGAGATACAACTCACCCTACCACCCTGTAGAAGAATAAAAGAAGAATGGACTCCTGTACCAGGGAAAATGGTCCACTTTACAATGATATAGAATGATGTAGAAGAAGAATACACACTAGACCATAACCCCAACTATGACTCAACCACCTAATGATGATCTTAGACCTCCTGACACTTCCTCTTCAACTCTTGGCAGATAGACACTTGTACAACTTTTACAATGACTTTGTACAATGAAACTTTTACAATGATTGTATGCAGTGCTTCCCACTTGAATACTTCATGTGGTGAACTTCTTGCTATTGTTCTACACCTTGATTGTTTCTCTTGTCATGCTACCCTTTCTCACTCCTTAGAATATTAGATTATGCATTGAGTCTTCTCTTTATGAATATATAATAACTGCAAAATGTCTTCAAAGAAATACACATGACATGATAATAGCAAAACTTACCTCATCCTGTAGAATGTATGTCAGTGCTAAATAAAAACAACAAATTAGAATACAAATAAACTAATTTAATTAAGATATGAACATGCATATAAAGAAGATACTTACTTGTATTACCTTTGTTGCATCATTTTGCTATACCTTTCTCTTTTCTGCCCTAGAAAGTCTGGTCCTTTGTACCCCTTGACAACACTTGATCTAGTTTTTCTTGCCTTCTAGGAGCACAATATTTAATCTAATGTATTTCTACAATTTCATATCCCCAACATGTGATATTCAGTCCTGTAGAAGCCCTTTGAGTCTTCTTTCTAATCCCATAGGTCTGAGTTGATTTGGACTCTTCAAGGCAAAGTTAAGCCCAATCTCTCACAATGACCTGATTAGGGACTAGTTCAGTAGAGCGAAATTGTGCGACGTACCATGTGTCATTGTTTCCTCCTTCAGATCTAAAATTGATGCACATAAAACTACATTTTGTGCACTATCCACTACTTTTTACATAATTCCAATTTGCTTCTCTGAGAGAGAGTTATGACAATTTTCCCAAGGTCACTTATTTGAGATGAAATTTGATAGCCTACAAAAACCCTAACTTACACATATCATATCTTTGAAAATATAGAGAAC
The DNA here is from genome assembly GCA_000404065.3 of Pinus taeda. Lineage (NCBI taxonomy): Eukaryota > Viridiplantae > Streptophyta > Pinopsida > Pinales > Pinaceae > Pinus > Pinus taeda. The sequence continues at coordinate 31,593 of APFE031127367.1, read as the reverse complement.
CAATATTTGAAATTCAGTCACTACATTCATCAAGATTTTAAATCGAATGGGTTTAATTTCAGAATCTAAGACTTCACAGAAATGAAGTTATAACAAAAATGGCACAATCACTGCATTTGGAGGGTATATGAGATTTCTTTTTATAGAGTTGAGAGGGGCTTATATAAAGAATGTTGGAGGGATTTTAGGAGCTTAAAAAATGATCAATTATTGACTATTCAATGACCAAAACCAATTATGAGTGCCATGCCACAACCCCATAGGTTTTTAGCCCACTAACTGGGGTTACTAACTTCAAACATGAATATCTCTCAAACCGTGAAGAATTACTTGGCATGCCATATATCATCATAAACATCTCGACGAGTAGAATCTATCTAGAAGATCCTTGACTCAAAATAGAGTAATTTGTCAAGTCAAAATTTCCTCGCAAGATCAGGGTAGCCCCTGGTGCTTCTTGGGTTGACATCAATGACAACCTAACATCAGCTTTAGATCAACAACTTCGGCATACACTCTGGTTGCATCAACCAAGGCTATTGGATGTTTGCACACAATAGGCATGATCACTATTTCCTCAACTTTCATAGGAGACTTGTGATACTCCAAAGTTGACACTCTGCGAGACTGCACAACTCTATGTTGAGATTCATTGAATGAGATGTTGTGCATCTCCCCTTCCAGCTGATCACCAAAGATCTCAGTGCCTCCTTGGTCACTCGAGACTTGCTCATCATCTGGATGCATTGAAGAGGGTGAGTCGACCTCTATGTGGTGAGGTATGAGGTCAGTGTCCTATTCCAACTCTCGTTGCTCCATGTTTGGATCCAACTGTCTAAGTACTTCTTCTATCTCATGAGCAAAGTCTTGCTCCTACGATGGTTCACCATGTTTGCCTGATGCCAGCTATTCTGATGAATCAACTACTTGTATGGCCATTACTTCATCTGTTTGCACATGTTGTGCCCCCTGCTGTATCTATTGTTGTTGCACTTCCCTCTTCTATTTGCATGACTCTTGTTCTTTTTAGAGTTTCTCCTTCAGCTCATGCAACTCCTTCTCTGCTTCTTCCATTCTCCTCTTATCCCTATGCCTTTGCGCGATTCGCTTGTCACACTAGTGCCTCTTTACCTTTATAGCCATAATTGCTTTCTCTACTAATGGATCTACTTGGAACTTGTAGTTTTTCTCCTCCTCCATGCGATTGACAATCTTCCTCTTACCTTTGTTGAGCACTCATATGCTTACCTCTGCTACCATTGTTGCTACTGCTATTGTTGGCACTCTTCGTGATGTTGATTCATGTTGCTTCGCTAACCACTCTACGACAAATATGACATGTTCATTGGGTCTAGAGAAACTATAGTAATTTCTCCATGGGTCCTCCTCGACCTAATGACATGCCCTGTGAGTCTAGTTGAACTCAAGTCTCATGCAATGATCTTTCACAATGCAATGTGGGTCATACGAATTGTAGCTTCGGAGGTCAAATGGGTACTTCTTCATTAGTTATACTTCGACATCCGCTTGCCTAATATTCTGAATCTCATATAACCTAATCCGCAACGTGAGAGAGGACCATGGTGCCTTCTTCTTCTGATGGAGTCTAGCTGTCAATCTTGTCGAGATGTGAAGGCTTCTCCATGTTGAACATTCAGATGAAAGTGTCGGACAGTGAGGCATACCAATTAGCAATGCCAAACAGTGCCTCCATTGCTTCCTTCGACATGTAGGGTGGATCTTGTTTGAATATCATCTTGTAGACTGGGGTGACAAAATGTTTGTATAGCTATGTGATTACTCCTTTGAAGCTGCATTGGGACAACAATTTGAAATATGTGTTCACAACAGTCTCTGTTGGTGGCCATGCCCACTCCAAACCTGGGAACTCTTGTTGGGCACAAACTACATCTAAGATGTAGGTGAACATGTAAATCTCTACATGCATACCTTCAGGTGACTGTTGAGCCTCCGTTACTTGTTCCTTCAGCTAATGAGCCAACATGTCAGACCAGTTACATGGTTTCCCTCTCTAGCCAGTTGGTCCAGTGCGATCACCCAACTCTATGAGAAGGTTTCCATGCTTTCCTGGCCATATAATTGACATGAAAATATGACCAAGTATTGAAACACCTTTCATAGTATCTTCGTCTTGTAGATCTAGTTCAGTGTCAACCTGAATCGAGTCGGCTCCTTTACCCATTTCTTCAAAATGTCTCTAGAGTTAATACTGTTGTTGGGTGAGCTAAAGGGAGCCTTCATGATAGTCACGAGCTTTGACATCTGACACATCTCATCATAGTCTCATGCCCAGAAGGTTGATGGCATTGTCCCACTAACACTGCTTAAGGTCATCATCTTGAGATTAGTGTGAGAGATGATCCTGTGTATCATATCCGCGCATGGGAATGCAGGTATCTACATGCAATCCAGTACAATCCAGACTTGTGAATGTTCACATGCACTTGATGATCTTCGAGGTCTTCCTCAAAAGTGCCTAAAAATGCTTCATTAACCTCTTGCCACTTCAACTCTATGTCCTTGTCTAGAAACAACTTTTTATCTTCATAGATTGGTAGAGCAAAGGACTTGCTCAACTACTGCTCCAGTTGCCTTCCCGTAAGTGTCCCATGATCCCTCTCTCTTGGAAGCCATTGATCTTGTACTGCTAAGAGGTGGATGAACACCTAAAATATCTAGAGACAAGAAACATGCATGGAAAGAAATCTGTCAGCGAAAACTAAAGCAAATTCATGGAATGACACAACACATACCTAGGGAATTGATACGAAATATTGCACAATTATTCATGGGAGGTTGGGTGACTGGCTAACAGAACTGTACAAAAGGTAGTCTAGGCTATCTGGGAGGCAAGACTAGCTGCTGGTTTTGCGCAATGTGCAATCCAGACTAGCTTCTTGCTGTTGGGATTACATAATGGGAAATTCCAATTGGGAGTGACTGCAGGCTCAGGGAATGCATTGCGCAATTTTTTGGGCCAGCAATCACTGTCCCTCAGAAATCTGCAAAATAGTCCTAGAGGATAGTGCTAGGAAGAAATGCACATTTCTGGAGAGGAATACAGAGCCTTCCTTCCCCAGATTGTGCAATGTTGTCTCAATGAAGGCAGAGTTTGGGTCAATGTTCGCCCGACTCAACGAACCTTGGTAGTGCTTGCAAACATGAATGAAAGATTCAGTAAATAGATCAACATGCATGTGGGTGAAGTGAGTCGTTGAATCAGTGACTGTTCGTGGAAAATAGTTTCATGCACCAACAGTGAGATAGTTGTTGGCATTATGATACAGGTGTTTTCCTTGATGGCAAGTCACTCAAAGGTATGATACAAGTGTTGTCCTTGGTGGCAACTCAATCAAAGGACAGATCTTAGTACAGCAGGTCAAGAGAGAAATATATGCAAGTTAGCCTTGATGAAAGTGTGTATACACACGGGTGAGAAGAAAAAAAGGCACGTATACATACACACGTAGGTTCACAAAAGGAAAGACACGTACATGTTGAAAAACTAAGTTTTCATCCGTGGTATTTGGTCCATGATATTTTGGTATTAGTTAGTGGTATTTGTTCCGAAATGTTTACCCCAGGTATTGGGTCCAAGGTATTGGTTCTACATGGTTTTGGACCATGGTATTGAGAGAAGCCTAAACCTATATAAGGAGAAGATCATTAGGCCAAGGGAGTGAAAGTGTGTGTGATGAATATTTGATGAAGTGTGAGATCTAGTATACTGGTTATGGGTTTGTGATGCTTGGTCTGATCTGAATCAAGGAGGTTCCTATGCGGTTGATAAAGGTTGATGGACTGGGATCTTGAAGACTAAAATGTATTATCATTATATGGTATGATCATGAGTAGATCTGAGTACTGACGCATGTTTTATCCTTTATATCTTATTGTCTAGGTATATTTGAAGTTGGAAATTGTAGCGAAGGTATAAGTAATTATTTTAGATATGTACGCAAGTTCTCTCTGGTGAAAGGGCGTATACACGCCAGTTTGACACAGTCTTGCAGCATATACATTATGAGATTTGATGTTTCAGGTTGTTGTTAGTTCTAGTGGTTTTTGTAGAGTTTTGGGCTCTGGTCTATGTTCTGGTAACTGTGTTTTGATGACAGGGTTTCAGTGATTCAGTATTGGGTGATTCAGAGATTGATGATGCAGGTATAATTGATGATTGTATTGCAGTGGTGATTGTTTTGTATTTATGGATCCAGTCTGAAAATTTATGAAACGTGGTCCCTGGAAGAAAAGAGAAGGTTGTAGCCTTCTATAGGCCAGCGCCTACGTACTAGTACATAAGCTAGTACAAGAGCTAAGGGGGTTGTAGCTCCCTTCCAGGAGAGTCTAGAGAATGAGAGAAGGTTGTAGCCTTTCTGTAGGTAGCAGCTTGCATACTGGTATAAGACTGCACCAGTACAAAACCATTGTAAAAAGAAGTTTCTTATTAAAGGAAGATAGAGATGAATTGCAGTAGGTTGTTTTCACCATGTTCACGTGTGTTGCTTATGTGTGATGATCTGTTCTATTTTACTGCTCCTGTTTACTGTTCATATGGTTAATAATTTTTTGATGCACTCATTAAGGATCAACTAACTGAATCATAAGTTTACTGGATATATGCTTGTTGCATTACACATAGTTGCGAATACATGTGGTTTGCCTTAACTGAAGTTGCGTATATGAATCTGAATATGAAATGAAAAAGTTATATTGATTTGATAATACTGATTCACCCCCCCCTCCCCTCTCAGTATTATTTCCAACAATAGCAACGAAAACTAAAACAGTGCTAGGAAAAGCTATTATACATGTAAACGATAGAAAGCATTCAAAGAAATCAAGCAAACAATTCTCACACAAGCGAATACACAAAAGTGATAGAAATGTTGAAAAAGACAAGTTGAGGCCACTTACCCATGAATATTTGAGCAAGATGTGTCGAAAAATCCTTGATGTGTTGTGCGATGTTAGAGGTCCAAGATCGATGTGAAAGAATGAGCTCTGATGTGTTGAATAAATAAGTTTTGATCTCATGACCCACAAGCCACAAATCTTGGACAAAGTGACACTTGGAGGAAAGTGTCTGAAACAACTTTGAATGTAACCTCTAGCTGCTAAAAATAGCTCCCTGGATCATGGGATGCCTTTTGCATGTTTCCTTTTTCTATTCTGAGAAAAAGAAAGCCATGCATGCTATTCAAGTTTCCTTTGTCCTAGGTGGAACTCGTCAACCCAACTGCTCATGCATGAAGGTGCCCAACTGCTTGAAAGAAATGCACATTTTTGGTTGAGAGCTGGGCTGGCTGCCCAGGGGATTTGCAAAATTTCTAGGCAGATCAGCTGAATGCTACCCAGATTTGTGCAAATTCTGGGCTGGGCAGCCATGCTGGGGAAAATTGCGTAGTTTTCACTGTGAGTGTTGATTGGTAGAATTGTGCAATTCTGGATCTGAGTAGGCTACCAGACAGGATTGTGCAATTTTTGGAGGGAAGGTTTGTTTCCCTCTAGAAATGTGCAATTCCTTGGGGGAGCTTCTCAACCTGTAGCTGGACCAAGTCCGGATGAACAACCTGTGAGAGGAATGCATCAAGTTACGATCGACAAGCTACCTTTGTGAAAGAAAAACACTAAAGCTCGTGTACTTGACAAAGCAAGACAAGGTGTTGTGAAGAGTTGGTAGGGAGAATCCAAAATGAAGCTAAGGAAAAATTTTGGAGGGTGGTTGTAGCTGCTACAATACAAAGGAAGAAAGGTGAGTAGACAAAGTGCAGAAGTCAGACAACTTAAAATCTGAGGAGCAGAGGTACCCCAAAAGAAGAAAAAAAGGTTCTACAAGTAAGGAACCTAGGAAGTAGAGAAACTTCCAATGGGTGAGATTGGTTAGAAGTTTCCACAAAAATTTCTACAGTGGATGTGGGAAGAATTATCCATAGGAAGAGAAGATACCAAGAGGAGAGCATGGTTTTGGTAGCAAGCGACATGTTTGTTATAGAGATAGAGAGAAATGCTTCTAGAAGCTCACAGGTGGACAAGGAAGAGATGAAAATGGCTACGGATAGTCATATATAGGGTTCAAGAGGAGCTCACAATGAGAGGGAAGAGCATGCCAAAGTAGCAGACACGAAGAATAGAATTAGCAAATAAGAGAGAAAGAGTGAATAGTTGAGTTAAGGACAGATTTGGATAAGCTGAAGCAACAACTTGCAGAATGGGGATGTTATGGTTGGAGAATGAGGAAGAAGGAAGTAGCATGGCCTTCTTTGTAGAGGAATTTGAAATAGAGAAAGTATGGAAAGTTGAGGGAGGAACTTAGAACAGGTGAATTCATAAGGAAGAATTTATTATTTGGCACAAAAAGGGCCAGAGATATTGAAGAAGAATTTTTAGACAAACTGTAGAAAGTAGAAGAAGCGGTTGAAGCTTTGGAGAAGAAAGAGACATATGTCTTTGAATTTGAATTTTTATGTGTGTTTGTAGGTTTGATAGATGGTGATAAATATTTAACTGATATATTTATGAAAGATGATAAATATATGAAAATTCTTAAGGAGATAACTAAAATAGAAGTTCTTTTTGAGCATATGTTCAACCCCTTTAAAGTGGTCAAAGTTAATAAGGAAGTTTTTATGCCAAAGGAAATTAAGGGAATATCATCCTTAATTTTTGACTTAGAGAAGAATGAAGTAACATTATTTCAAGAATATGGTGCAAATGTGAAGGATGAAATATCTTTGGAGAAGATTTCATTTGGAAGTTTCATGCTTGAGGAAGTAGGCACAAGTGAAGATGAGAAAGGATGGATGACAAGGGATCTGAGCATGTACACCGTTCAAAGCGATTTTGAATTATTTGAAGAATTATATTTCATGGAGAAGAGGATGCTCAGAAGGACTGAATATGAGCTAAATACACAGACAGAGATGGAGTGAATTTTTGCACTAGAAGAGGGGCCCATCCTTGATGAGGATGGTAGTGATGAAGTGTAAGAGGAGGAATAGTAATTGAAGATTGTTATGTAGGTTGAAAAGAGGCCAAAACAACCTGAAAATGATGAATGTATGGATGTGGACACCAAGAATCAAATTGAAGAAACAAGGGAAGATGCAGTGGGAAGCTTGAAGGAGGGGATGTTGGTAGCTACAAAAGAGACCTCAAGGCCTCATGCTTTTAAAACTGACACTTGTTTTGTGAATATAGGTAATGGAGATTTGCAGGAACCATTGGAGGAATCCATGTAAAATGGAAAATGCATGGACATTGCAATTGAGTTGAAGTTTTTGGAGGATTGGTTAGACCATAAAAGGACTAATGGTGGAAAAAATGAGATGGAAAAGGGTTGCAATAATACAGGTGTTGGCTTGATGGGGCCTGACCCAGGTTCATAGTTAATTAACCAAACAAATCCCTACACAACTAGCCCTTTCGGTAACATCCCACAGAGAGCAGACTGAGGTCTCACCCAAAGCAGTATGGGGGGATGCTGGAACCAAGTTTCTTCACCCTGGAGATGTCTGAGGTGTTGATTTAGTCCAATTGTGAATATCTTCGCGCAGGTCACTTTGCACGCTATCCTGACCTGCGATACCTTCACGATATGTTACGATCACCTTTGCGCAACCCTAACCAAGGGTTGGGGTGATTTTGCACTGTTAAGGCAACAACCTATGCTATTTCCCCAATTTACGCCACGTATCTTACTTATCTTCTTATAATTGTTATTTATCTTCACATAACCAGATACTCTACCTTATATTCACTTAATCAACACAACCATATATGTTCGTGCACCATATAACATTAAACTTGTAATTCATACCCAATATACTTCATGTATAAAATAGGAAATAGATACATAGAATTGATATGAAAACTTTTCTATATTAATGCTTCAATGGTTACAGACTCTACTCACCCTGCGTGCTTAGCTGCGGACTACTAGGCCTCTGCGCACTCAACTGCAGAGCCCTCTCCTACTCTACGACCCAAAGACTCGATCTTACACTTTAGCTATCACTTAATTCTTTTTTCCTTCATTCCATGACTTCTTCTCTTCGTTCTTTATAACTTAGAGCCTCGCTCTATTTATACAACCCCATGGTCCATGGACCATGGGTAGATCTCTAAAGCCAACATTACATTACAAAAATGAGGATAGACAACCCTATGACTCATTTACAAGTTCATGCTCTGCGTCCACAAAATGCGGAGTCTTTTCATCGGATTTACAACTTTTAACCAAAAACTGGGCTTTAAAGTCCAAAAATTCCCTTGGGGGATCCCGCGCCCAATAGGCCCCCAACACAAACATCATGACTCACTCTCGAGTCACTCTATCGGTGCGGAGACCTCCCAACTCTGCCTAGACCGCTGCAAGATCAGTGTTGGGTGTTGAGCCTGATTATCTTCTATATTCAAAGGTATTACCTCATTGGACCCTAATTTCGTTGACGCTCGTAAAATATTCATTGCAGGGGGGTCCAGGGGGGCAACTGTGACCTTTGGGAGGCCCCCCTTAGCGGGGGGATTATGGGTAGTGCCCCCGAAGCTAAAAATAGATGTAAAATTTCCTTGTAAAATGTTGTAATTTCATAGTCAATCTAGGTCATTCATTAGGCAGAGATCTGATGATAGAAGTTATGTTTAATTTAGGGTTTTTTTCCCTGGAAGGAAACACCTCACTATGTATGAGGGAATTGTATTGCGTCTAGGTAGATCTGTATTTTGAGTGAGGAAGAGAGAGGAGATTGAGAGTGAAGAGGGAATTATAGTGGATCTATTATAGATTGCATCTCTTCATTTTGCTGAATAATATAAAAGGAAGAACTGGATGTTTCTCCATGGACGTAGCCCAAACTAGGTGAACCACATATATCTGTGTCTCTCTTGTTTTATGCATTTTCTATGTTTATATTTCTACATTATTTTATGTGTTCCATTGCTCTGTAATACATAATTTTCTAAAAAATGGTATTAGAGCTGAAGGTCTATTTGGCTGATAAACTCGCAAGAGAGAAGGGTTCCTGGTTCAAGTGGAAGCAATGGCAGAAGATGGTAGGTTTAGGGTTGAAAAATTTAACGGCCAAAACTACCAGTTGTGGAAGATGCAGATGGAAGATTATCTATATCAGAGAGATCTGTAACAACCATTAAGTGGAAAGGCAAAGAAGCCGATGAGCATGACAGACACAGAATGGGATATTCTCAATAGAAAGGCACTTGGAACAATACGGTTGTGCCTAGCGGCGTCGGTAGTGTTTAATATTTCAAAGGAAATTACAACATAGGGTTTAATGTTGACATTGGCCAAAATATATGAAAAACCCTCGGTGTCAAATAAGGTATTTCTTATGAAGCGTTTATTTCATATGAAAATGTCAAAAGGTGGATCTGTTGGTGATCATTTAAATGAATTTAATATAGTTACTAGTCAGTTAAGTTCTGTAGGGGTAACTTTTGACGATAAAGTTAGGGCTCTGTTATTTTTGTGCTCTTTGCCAGAAATTTGGAATGGTTTAGTTATGGCCATTAGTAACTCTATCTCTGGATCTAGTACTTTAAAGTTTGATGATGTTATCAATGTAATCCTTAGTGAGGAAATGTGACAGAAAAGCTCCGATGAGACATCAGGAAAGGCTTTGACTGCAGAGACTAGGGGAAGAAAAATGGAAAGAGAAAAGAGCCCTAGATATCGTATTAAGTAAAGAAAAGGTAGATCTAAGTCCAAATAGGTGATAGTGTGCTGGAAATGCAGGAAGAAAGGATACTTGAAGAAAAACTACAAGTCTCAGAAGGGAGAAGAAGGAGATGCACAGCAAGAAAATAATCATGAAGCGAATGTAACAGGTGATGTGTTGCAAGATGTTTTGATTCTTTCTTTAGGAAATATTATTGATGCCTAGATGGTAGATTCAGGGGCCTCATTCCATGCCACACCTGATAGGAAACATTTTCATGATTATGTTCAAAGATATTTTGGACAGGTTCAATTGGGTGATGATAAACCCTGTAAAATCATTGGAATGGGTACAATTTTCATAAAACAACAGAATGGAAATCAATGGCTATTGAAGGAGGTAAGGCATGTTCTAGATCTGAAGAAAAAACTTATTTCAACAAGGCAGTTGGGAGGTAAAGGTTGTGTGACTACTTTTACAGATAAAACCTGGAAGGTCACTAAAGGATCCTTGGTAATAGCAAAAGGAGAAAAGGTTTGTACATTGTATTTATGCAATGGTATTTCTACTTCTGTTAATGCTTTAACCTCTACAGGAGAAGATATTGCATTGTGGCATCATAGGCTCGGGAACATGAGTGATAATGGGATGCAAATTCTTCACTCAAGAAATTTGTTTCCGGGTTTGAAGCATGTTGATTTAAAATTTTGTGAGAATTGTGTTTATGGAAAATATGAGAGAGTGAGATTCCTCAGAGTTGGGAAAGAAAAGAAGAGCAAAAAATTATAGCTTGTGCATATAGATGTATGGGGACCTGCACAGGTATCATCTCTCGATGGCTCTCATTATTATGTTACTTTTATTGATGATGCAACAAGAAAAACCTAGATTTATTGCATTCGAAATAAATCTGATGTATTTGATACTTCCAAGAAATGGAAAGCTTTGGTTGAAAATGAGACAGGAAAAAGGTTGAAGTGTCTCAGATCAGACAATGGAGGTGAATATTGTAGCAAAGAGTTTGATAGGTACTGTTCAGAGAATGGAATTCGTAGAGAGAAGATAGGAACACCACAAGAAAATGGTGTGTCAGAAAGGATGAACAGGACAATCATGGAGCGTGCAAGGTGCGTGAGATTGCATGCAGGATTTCCTTTACAATTTTGGGTAGATGATGTAGATACCGTTGTTTATCTAATAAACAGAGGGCCTTCAAGTTCCTTGGATGGTGGTATTCCAAAGGAGGCATGGACAGGTAAAAAGGTAAACTGCTATTTTTAAAGAATTTTGTTTGTGAAGCCTTTGTCCACATTAATAAAGAAAATAGAACAAATTTTGAGGCAAACTCAAAGAAATGTACCTTTATTAGATATAGTGTTCATGATTTTGGTTATCACTTTTATGATTATGAAAAACACAAAATCATTAGGAGCATAGATGTCATATTCAATAAAAGGTTTTGTATAAGGATCAATTGCAAGAAAAGAAATAGGTAAAAGAAAATAGAGAATACATAGTGCTTGACAAGATCACAGAAAAAGTGATGGTGCTTGAAAATCATAAAGATCAACTTCCAAAAAAATAACCACAACAGCAACAAGCACCTCAAACACCTAAAAGTGGTGTTAGAAGATCTACCAAGATAAGTAGACCCCATGAACGATACTCTCCTTCATTATATTACGTATTGTTGACTGATTCTAGTGAACCAGAATGTAATGAAGAAGCAATACAAGTAGAAACCAAGAAGAAGTGGGAGCAATCCATGAAGGAAGAGATGGACTCCTTAGCACATAACCAGACTTGGGACTTAGTCAAGTTGCTTGCAAGTAAAACAACATTGCAGAATAAATGGGTTTACAGGTTGAAGGAAGAAGATGGAGGTAGAAATAGGTATAAAACTAGACTTGTGGTGAAAGGGTTTGCAAAGAAAAAGGGTATAGACTTTCATGAGATATTTTCTCCTGTTGTTAAAATGACTTCAATCAAAACTATTTGAAGTCTAGTAGCAGTTGAAGATTTGCATCTTAAGTAGTTAGATGTAAAGACAACCTTTCTCCATGGGGATTTGGAGGAAGAGATATATATGCAGCAGCCACAAGAATATGAGGTAAAAGGGAAGGACAAACTAGTGTGCAGGTAGAAGAAGAGCGTGTATGGCTTAAAATAGGCTCCAAGGTAGTGGTATCTAAAATTTGATAGGTTTATGTCTAAAAAAGGCTATACTAGATGTCACTCTCATCATTGTGTTTATCTCAAAAGGCAAAATGATGGAGACTATATTATATTGTTATAGTATGTAGATGACATGCTTGTTGCAGGTTCTAATATGCAGGAAATGAATGTGCTCAAAAGAAATTTGGTGAACTCATTTGCAATGAAGGATTTGGGTGCTGCAAAACAAATCCTTGGTATGAGAATAACTAGAGACAAGAAGAATTGCAAATTAACATTGTCTCCAAGTGAGTACATAGAAAAGGTCTTGAAAAGGTTTAATATGCAGAATGCAAAACTAGTTAGTATACCTTTGGCTAACCATTTCAAATTAAGTAAGGAGGAGTGTCCCAAGACTTAGGAAGAAATGGCTCATATGTCTAAGGTTCCATATGCATCAGCAGTTAGAAGCTTAATGTATGCAATGGTCTGCACAAGGCCTGATATTGCATATGTAGTGGGAGTTGTAAGCAGGTACATGAATAATCCAAGAAAATAACATTGGATGGTGGTGAAGTGGATTCTCAAGTATTTAAGAGGTACAACAAATAAAGCATTATGTTTTTGTGGTTCAAACATTGCTCTACAGGGACATGGTTATGCAGATCTGGTAGGTGATAGAGATAACAGAAGGAGCACAATAGGGTATGTGTTTAATGTAGGTGGAACAATTGTCAGTTGGGTCTCAAAACTGTTAAGTGTTGTTGCACTCTCAAAAATAGAAGAAAAGTATGTTGCTGCTACAAAGGCTAGTAAAGAAATGATTTGGTTACAAAGGTTTTTGGATGAATTGGGTAAGAAGCAGGAGTTGGGCAGGTTATATAGTGATAGCCAGAGTGCCACACATCTTGCAAAGAACTCTACATTTCATTCCAAGACTAAACATATATAGCTCAAGTGCCATTTCATACGGTCGGCATTGGAAGATGGACAGTTGAAGCTGACACACTAGTGAGAATCTTGCAGATATGTTAACAAAATTTGTAACTAGGGGGAAATTGAGAATCTTCTCAGTTTCAATTAATCTTCAAGTATGATGAAGAAGATGAGAAACAACCAGGTCCAAAGTGGAGTCATTTTCCAGCAAATGAAGTAGTGGTGGAGTTGCTGTAATCAATCTCCAAGTGGGAGATTGTTGGGTGTGGAGCTTGATTATCTTCTGTATTCAAAGGTATTTCCGCATTGGACCCTAGTTCGTGATGGGGCGGTAACGCCACCCATTAAATATTTTCTGCAGGGGGGGTCCAAGGGAGGTGGATCTGACCTTTGGAAACCCCCCCCCCCCCCCAATAGGGGGATCGGGGGTAGCACCCCCGAAGCTAAAATAGACGTAAAATTGCCTTGTAAAATGTTGTAATTTCGTAGTCAATCTAAGTTGTTCATTAGGCAGAGATCTAACAGCATAAGTTATGTTTAATTTAGGGTTTTTTCCCTAAAAGGAAACCCCTCGCTATGTATGAGGGAATTGTATTGCGTCTAGGTAGATACGTATTCTAAGTGAGGAAGAGAGAGGAGATTGAGAGTGAAGAGGGAATTATAACAGATCTACTCTAGGTTGTATCTCTTCATTTTGTTGGATAATATAAAAGGAAGGATTGGATGTTTGTCTATGGACGTAGCCTAAACTAGGTGAACCACGTATATCTGTGTCTCTCTTGTTTTATGTGTTTTCTGTGTTTATATTTCTGCAATATTTTATGTGTTTCATTGCTCTGTAATATCTAATTTTCTAATAATTAGCAACGCACTGAGCAGCTGCCTGTTGTACCTCTTGGATGCGCTCTTTAGAGACTGTTGTAGTTGAACTTCTACCCTACACCTACACCTACTTTCCATGAATCAACACAATATTGGCTTCAATCGAGGCTGTAATGACAAAGGCCTCATCAATCCATGGTTGTAGATGCACCTTTAAACCCACTTCCTTATGTCACGCCGCGTCTACCTGCTCCTTGAGCACTTTTTCGTGCTGCAACCACGTGAGCCTCTATGTAAGGGCCACCATATACACGGTCCCTTTTATATCATCATACTTTTGCTACAACTCGCACCTCTGTTTCTAAGCATTGTATGTTCGAGTCCTCTTGCAGGGTGGTGAGGACCTTGAACGAATCTTCCAAAAATTTATTGTAGTCCTTCACTACACTGTTGATCTCCTTTATTCCCGTTGTAATGGTGCTGGCACACTATTCCTTCACCTCAAGCAGAGTTGAAGGTTGTGCCTTCAATTGCAGCTCCGCTATCTGAAGGTTCAGCTCTAGCTAAACCTTAGTCATTTCTTCTTTCACCTAACACACCCCTGCTCCTAGTCTCTAGATGCGCACCTCTGTTGGTGCCTCTGTTGGGATGGCCAACTCAGGGACCATCTAGCAGGGTTCTTCAACCACCTACACTAGCTTCCTGTTATGTGTTATGACCTCATCGTGCTACAGGCTTAGTTGTTCCACGTTAATTAGTTGTTCGCTCAACACCTGGAGCATGTGACCCTCCTGTTACACTAAAATTTGTCACCATGACTATCTGCAGTTAGTATGGCTCCATCAACAGTCATACTATCCTCCTTGGAAAGCCTTGTGCCTCTGCTCTCGATGTCAAACTTCAAGAAAGAGAGAAAGTCATTTAAAAACATGTTTATCTTTGGGTACGCAGGTTCTCTCTACCTTACCTGCATGTACGCATCCCAAGTTCATTATACCTGCGTACTTGTACGCTCTGTATGTCAAGGGTTGGGTGCGTACCCCTGTAAAGGTCAAAAGGCGAGTTTCATCTTAAAAAAGTTACTTGTGGTCATTTCTAGAGTATTCTAGAAGCTTGTTTCACGTGTATTGAGCGCCTCCAGATGGTTCATGTATCCCTATGAAAGAGGAACTTATCCCATCAAGAGAGGAGCTACCCCATCCAAAAGAGGGGCTTATCCCATTGATTTTGGACCTGATTAACTTCCTCTAGAGCATTATAAATACAGGCATTGGGCCAGAGGAGGGGAGGTTGAAAGCTGAATATTCCAAAGGGTAGATGCTGCTGGAATTAGGACTTCCTTGTAGAAGCTTGTGAGGAGAGATTCCCATCCTTTCTTGTTTCATTTGGAAGTGGGTGAGCTTATCAAAGTAAAGGAAAAATCTTGTTGGACCCTGGGAGGAACTTGCACAACACCAAGGCTCAGGTTGTAATGGTTTCTTTTGTTTCCTATTAATACAAATAAGTCCATTCTTCTCAACATTTTGTTATTAATGAGTTGTTTCATATACTCCTTGGTCTGTATGTTGAATATGTTTTATTTTATGAGATATTCAGGTGCTATTTAATCGTTTGATTGTTAGTGAATGCAGGTTTCGAAGTAAAGGAGGAGCTCATCCGGATCGACGAGGTTGGACTACTACAACAGCGTTGGACTACAGGTAGGATCTAAACACTTGATTTCTTGTATGGTAAATGCATGTTTAGAGAAGGATTGCTCTTAATTGTCTTGTTTGTCACTAGAAAGTCTTAGGGTTCTAGGGAGGTTGGTTTTGTCCGCAAGATTAACTCTTTCTGCATGACAAATTGGCGACTCCA
>APFE031127363.1:0-13758 GCA_000404065.3 Pinus taeda | reverse complement strand
CCAATCGGGTGTCAAGCCACGGATCAAGTGTCGGTAATACCGAGGAGAGAATGAACCGTCGGATCACTAAATATCGTGACCGTTGGATTGTAAGTTACAAAATGTACAACGGTAAAGAAACACACTTTACCTAACTCTATACCTAACTCTATACTAGACCAAGTTGAACTTAACTATTTCCTATGTGTCGGAATATCCTAAAAAATCCATCGTACCTAGTCACATTATGGGCCATATGGTCATGGGCTAAGTGCCACGTGTCATCCCCTCTGCCACTAGCCCCATCGTCAGTCTTGTGGGATGAATGTAACAAGTAGTAGAGCTAACCGCCTATCCCATCCACCTTACACCATGGGCAAGTTGTGTGTGATATGACCAAGGATAGGGCCATGTCCCCTACCAATGCCAAACCCGCTCCATTTTAAATATAATTCCACCGTATATATTATATATAACAAGTAACATATATGGTCCAATGGTAAGATATGTGGTTATTGTGTCATAGGTCATGAAGTCAAACCTCGCCAAGTCGATCAACTCTAAAAAAAAATGCATGAAACTCGAGGGCCACATGTCACCCTCCCATTGGGCCATGTGGCACCTCTTGATTGGACAAACGGAAATTCACCAACCAATTACAATTCTCCAACTCAACTTGTACAACCTACTACCTATTATCATAAGATTTAATTGTTTGACCATTGTACCTTCCCTCTTAGCATGTCGATGTCGGTGCCATGACATTGTATGGCCTGCCCAGTCAACCCTACAAGTTGACTTTTTAGTTGTTTCTTTAAAAACTTCAAAACTTGATAACTTTCACAGATGGCCTTAGATTGATGTGATTCAAGCATCGTTGGAATCATAACGAAGTGATCTATGATTTGACACTAGTTTCAAGAAATTTTAAACAATTTAATTTTTGAGCATATGTTTTATCCCCTCGATCATTCCTCCCCACTTGACTATAAACTTGACACTAGTTTCAAGAAATTTTGTTCAAGTTTATGGGACCACCAAAATTATGTTTTTACCCATCAAGTAAGTGAGGGTAAAACTGACTCACATTCCCAATCTCAATCCACATTGCTTTACTTGGATTGGTACCTTTTGGCCCCAGTCAAAGATGCTCCACATTTTCTCTACGTGAAGTCCTTATTCTCTTGTCAAAAATTGAGTCTTCCTATAAATCATCTAACTATTTAGGAGAAAAATATTCAATAGATGGAATTTAAAAATTATCTTCATGACGATTAAGCATTGGAGGCTCATACACTCTCAAGTTTTCCACCTTCACAATAAAATAAATTTACTTGTAAGGTGGAAAATCTAATTGAAAAGCATTGTTACCAATCTTCTTCGCAATTTTGAAGGGACCATATCTGATTGGCTTAATCATTTTACCTTCACTTCGAAGTCTTTTCATGTTGATATACAACCAAAATTGATCTCCCACTTGGAAATCATGATCAGCTTGATTCTTTTGATTCCTTACTTTGTACTTTTCTTTGCTTTTCTCAAGCTTCTCTTTTACTCTCTGATGCACTAGCTGAATTTGTTCAATGAAATTCTTGGATTTTTCCACACCACTATGTCCATCTATTTAAATGTCTTTACCAAATATGAAATCCAAAGGATACTTTCTCAAATAATCCAAACAAACTTCAAATGGAGATATTTGCGTAGATGACTACTTGGCACAATTGTACGCATGTTGGATGTAATGAAAATGCTCATCACAAAGTTTAGGATGCTTACCATAAAGCCCAAAAAGCAAGTGCACTATTGTCTTGTTCACTACTTCTGTCTAGCCATCATTTTTTGGATGAAATGTGGTGTTCTTGTTCATTGTGTCCATGAGTTCCCATAAACTTGACCAAAATTTCCTAACGAATCGAGAATCTCAATCAAAAATAATAGAAGTGGATAACTGAAAGTGAACCCATAAATTTTGGAAGAAAATCTTTGCAGTTTATTTAGCTATGACATGTTTCTTGCATGGCACCAACACAAACATTTTGCTAAAATGATCCACAACAACATATAGATAATCATCACCTTTCTTAGACATTGGCAGTCCCCCTACAAAATCTGTAGAAATACTTTGCCAATGACAAGAAGGAATAGGAAGTGGAGTGTACAAACCCAATCTCCTATTTCTATCCTTGTTAGTAGCACAAATAAAACATCCTCTTACATATCTTGAAACACTTTCATTCATGTAGCTCCAATAAAAATATTTCTTAATTTTCTCAATTGTTTTTCCCACACCAAAGTGACCAATAATATGAGAAGTGCGTGCTTCCCTTATGACATCAACTCACCATGTGGAACACATAACTTTCCAAGATGATACAAAAACTTGCTATGAACATGATAATACAACTCTTCAACATGATTACATTGAATCAAAGTTGCATAAACATCTTTAAAATCTTCATCGTGAGCATAGTATTCAATATAAGTTTCATGCATGATTGAGTTATGCTTATGAACGACATATGCATTAATGATAGGCCATAATAACATATTAGAAACTTTGTTGTATATACCTTCCTTGTACCTTATTATCAAATTAAATTGATGTAGAAACCCCATCCTCCTTAAACGTCTAGCTTTCTCTAGGTTGGTTTGCGATTGTAAATATTGCAAAGGTTAATGGTCAATATAAATTATCATTTCCTAACTGATCGAATAATGCTTCCATTCTTCACCTTTTGTACCAAATAATACAACTCTTTATCATAAGTTGTATATTTAATTACTGCATTGGTAAAGCTTTCAAAATGATAAAAGATAGGCTTACCATGTTTCATCAAAACTACTCCCATGGCATAATAACTTGCATCGGTTGTTTGAATCTCATAGGGTTTCTTAAGATCTAGAAGGGCTAGAACTAGTGTTGTGCTAAATTTCTCTTTCAATATGTCAAAGTCTTTCTACTTCTTGCCTCCCCACTAAAACATGTGTTTCATACTTTTCAAAACATGTAATGGTGCTACAATGAGTGAGAAGTTAGCTATAACTTATCTCCAATAATGGGTTTCTCCCAAAAGATCCTAACTTATGTTACATTACTTGGTTTAGGCCAATTCACAATGACTTCAACTTTTGATGGATCAATCTTCAATTCAGCCCCTCCTACAATATGACCCAAATAAAATAAAGAGGTTTTCCCAATTCACAATTATACATCTTCAAATACAATTTCTCTCTTTCCAAGACATCTAAAACTTGTTTCACATACTTGAGTTTCTCTTCACAAGTATTACTGAAAATCAGAATATCATCTAAGTAAACTAGGATAAAATCATTAAGGAATGGTCTCAACACACCATTCATAACTCTCATGAATGTTGTAGGTGCATTGCAAATCCCAAACGACATAACTAGTCATTCAAACAAACCTTGTTTTGTCTTGAAATTAGTTCTTCAAATATCATATTCATCAATCCTTATCTAATGATAACTACTTCTTAAATCTAACTTAGTGAAGTAAACAACATGCTTTAATTGATCTAGAAAATGATAAATGCAAGGAATAGGATAGCAATTCTTTACCATGATTTTAGTTAAAGTTCTAAAATCCACACACATGTGCCATGTAAAATCCTTCTTTGGAACCAAGACAATAGGAGATATATAAGGAGATGTGATAAGCTTGATGACCCCTTTGTCAAGAAACTCTTCAATTTACTTCTTGATTTTTGCATTCTTGAAAACTGGCATTCTATACATGCCAATGTTTGGAAGTGGTGCATTCTGCTACAATTCAACCTCATGTTGGATTCCTCTTTTAGGAGGAAACCCTTAAGGTTCCTAAAACATCTTGTCATAAGTGTTAACAACTTCAACCAAATTGTGCTTCAGTTTGGAATCAAATCTTATAAAAGCTTTGGATTTAACAGTATCTTTAGCTTTGATCATCAACAACACAAAATTCTTACTAGAATTTACAAACCTTTTCATTTGACTAGCACATACAAGAGATAAGTTCATATTCTTGTGATGTTCTCCAACAATATACTCAACTCCATCTTTTAAGAGATTATATTTGTTCTCCTGATGATAAAATATGGATTTTCATTCATACAAGTATGGATTCCCTAAAACAATTCCATATAATTCTAGGTAGTACCTTCACGCTAGCTCCAATCACTATCCTCCTCAAAAATTTGGTGTTCTCAACACCTTATACACTAGAGCTTTGAGGATTTCTGATGAGAGTCACTTTGAGAGTGAAAAATCTCATCTGCTTGAAGTTTTTGAAGAAAATGGCTATAATAGATGCCTCGGTCTCAAAGCTTTTAGAAACGTTATCCTTGGTCCTAAATCAAAAAAGGATCCCCTTGGTTTTGCTAACTACGTGCAACTTCCTTTCATACAAGTAACCACTGACAAGATCACACACATTCCGAGTAAGAATATCGTGCATGCTTCCTTTAAACCCCTCAACACCATCCATAGCTCCCTTAAGTCAGTCAAGGATCCTGTTGACCCCAAAGATATGAAAGGTGTCTACTTAGTTCCTTGCTCATGTGGAACACCCTATATTGGAGAAACGGGTTGTTCCATCAAGTAAAGGATCCAAGCACATGCGGTAGAGATAAGGCATAATAGATCTCGTTCTTCTGCCTTAGCCGAGCATGCGTCTAATACTAAACACCACATATGTATTGAACACTCTCGTGTTTTAGCCAAAATGTATCACTTTCATCATAGGAATTTTAGGGAGGCTTTAGAAATTGAGAAGCATGGTAACAATCTAAATAGGGTTGAAGGCTAGAAAATTAGCAACAAGTTGATCCTTGCTCTCAACTCCTAGTTCTTTTTCTTTTTTAGACATTGCATATTTCTTGTGTTTCCAATTTTATCTAATTATTATTTATTCATTCATTTTTTTTTCATAAATTTATTTTTTATTTTTAATGGATCGTGATTTTTGATTCCCTTTTAATTTATCCATAAATTACAGTTTTAAACATACCAATCAATATATTATATTATATATATATATATTATATATATATATATATATATATATATTATATTAATAAATATATATATATATAATAATATATATATATATATATATATAATATATATATAATATATAATATTATATTGTTGATTTTAGATTAGATACTCCACCTTTGCCCTAATGATGAACCACAATAGAGGGTTTGAAACATTGGCTCCAAGTAATTACTTAATGTGATCTCTCTAAAAAAGTCTTTTTTAAAAGTTCCATATATGTCAAGTGGTACTACATCAAGCTCTACCTCATCTATAAAGTTTGCAATGGTGGAAAATTTGAGTTTACATTTTCTTGTCACTTGCCCTTTTGCATCATCACATACCCAACCCAAAGGGTAAGGTTTATTATGAGGTGTAGTTTCTAGATTTAGTTTCTTTACAATAACTTTAAAAATAAGATTGTTTTGGGATCCACTATCAAAAAATGTATCAACTTTTGTATGTTTTGTAATGACATTGATATAGAAAGGTTCAATTCTTTCTTTAGCTTTGGAGACTCAATAGGCTTACTAGAATAACTAGTACTTGAAATAAAAGCTTTACCTTTGATTCCCATGGGTATGATTTTGGTTTCATCACTTGAATCAAATCCTAGATCTTGTTGAGTTATTGAAATAATATTGTGTTTCTCCTTGTTATTGAAATTCTTTGGTTTCAATTATGGATGTAATTTCTAGCAATTGTCTTCATCATGGCATTTTTTTGAACAATTCTTAGAGACAGGTTTCTCTCCCACTTTCTTGATTGTAGAATTATTTTTTCCTTTCCCTTTAAACTTCCCCTTTCCTTTGTCTCCAGATTGGTTTCTTGCTAGTCCTTTGAGGAACATTCTTACCTCTAGCTTCTAAATGAGTTTCATGAACACATACTTGATCTAGTATGTCTCAAATAACTATGTAATCCACATACGTATTTAAGAAGAGAGTATTGTGTAGACAAATAAACACCCAAGATTAAAGGCCATCTTATAAATTATTATGTGTAACTTTGGACACTCTTCCCTTTAATTTGTCTAAAAGAATTTCAATCCATAATGTTTTTTGCATAGAAATTAATGGATAAAATTTCCTCATTAATGCAACTATAAAATCATTCCAAGAAGAGATAATTTTACCACTTTTGTTCAATTCTTCTTGACCTTTGGCTTCTCACCAGATGAGGGTTGCACTTTCAAAATGAAGAGAGGACAGTTGGATCTTCGTGAAATCATCCTTAATCATTTCAATCCTACAATAGACTTCAATTTGACAAATCCAATAATCCAACTTTTGAACATTTACTTCCCCATTGTACATAGGCAATTCAAACTTGACATCAAGCTTTTGCAAAGCAGACTTAGCATGTCCTTTTGGTGATAAAGGAGGACTTCATATAGGTGTTGATGGAGGTGGAGAAGGAGATGAGGATGAAGGTGAAGATGGAGGTTAAGGACGAGGTGATGGAGGGAATAGAGGATTGGTCTCATCACCACTATTACCTGTTGGATGGTTTCAACTCTCTCACTGAAACCTTGATGTCCTTTAATTGTGCAACACTTTTACTATCTCTGACATATCATAGAAAGCCTTTCTGAAAGCTCTCTCATCCTTAGACATCATCTCATGTCCTTCTTCATGTCCCATGACTAGTGCAGTTCTTTGATTTTGTGACCTCCTTGACCCAATTTGCGGGTTTGGTTCTTCAACCAGTCCTTCGCCTCTGCTCAATCTAGACCTTTTAATAATTAAAAAACACTTGTAAAACTATTCAAACCTTCAAACAAGCATGCTCTGATACCAAACTGATTTGAAATTAAAAATTCGAAGGTTTCTTGAAAACATTTGCAAGCTAGTCTATTTCTTATGGGCGATGGATTCTAAATTGTAGAAGCACATAAACTTAGTATTTTTAGTTAAGTTTTGCAAATACAACCAGAGAAAATAGATAATATGTAGCATCACAAAACAACAATTTGATAATGGAGTTCACCCCTCTTGGGCTACATATCGAGGTTGAGCTTCCAATGTTTACCCTTTATATTATAAGCTCAAAATAAAAATTACATCAAACACAATGCTCAAATAACAAAAATAACATTTTCATTGTGTCCAGAGCACCTAAAAACCCCTTTATAGCCGCTTTCTGGGCTTAAAGGGGCTGAAAAATGGCAAAGTTAGGCCGCCTCAATTTCTCTATTATTTGTCCTACAAAATAACCAAAGCTAGCAAAACTACAATATTTTCCTCCTTTGTCATATCCCCAAAACAATAATTTCATGTGGCCATGACAAAAATTCAGCCCAAATTGGTGCAAAATGTAAGACCATTATCCAAGAACCCATGCCAGAAATATGCCCTTTTACATAGCCATGTGGCACACAATATTATCACGAGTGCAAGCCAAAGGCCATGCGCCTACAAAATTTATTGCACCTAGTCAGGTTATGGGCTATATGGTCGCAAGCTAGGCATCATGCACTGACCCCTCCATCACTAGCCCTGTAGTCAGTCTTGTTGAATAAATGGAATTGGGGGCTGATCTAACTACTTTCCTCCTCCATGTCACACTATGGGAATGACGTATGTAATATGGTCCAACAGTAAGACATGTGATTATTGTGTCAGAGATCATGGAGTCAAACCCCACTAGGTATATTAGTCCCAAAACAAAATTCTACATGAAAATTGAGGGTGAGATAGCGCCTCCTAATTGGACGAACTGAAATTCACCAACCATTCACAATCCACCAATTCAACCTATATGACCTGTCACATGTCAACACATAATTGGCTTGTTTAACCACTATACATGCCTAGTCAACCTTCTAATGTCAATGCCATGTCAACACAACTCTTCCTAGTCAGCAACCCAGTCAACCCTGTAAGTTGACCTTTTAGTTATTTGCCAAAAACTTCAAAACACGATAACTTTCACATATTGTGTCAGATTGAGGTGATTCAAGCACTATTTGAATCAACATGAAAAGATCTATTATTTGAAATTGGTTTTTAGATATTTTGATAAATTTTAACTTTGCGCATATTTTTTATCCCTTAGATCAGATAAGAGACGACCAAGGAAGGAGGAAAATTACAATAGATGTTGAGAAGGGAGGAGAGTATAGCATGGGAGAGGATATCAAGGGTTTTATATCGAATGGGGAAGGGGAGTAGGGGAATGGCATAAATAGAGAGGGAGCCACATGATAGAGGAGGTGATGCTTCATGCTTTAACAATAGAAAGAAGCATGTTTGTCAAGGGTACATGAAGGGTGATGGAACATCACCTTAGAACATATCCATTTTGAATCACCTCTATCCAACAAGTGGTACTTAATTGAAGGAGATCAATGGTCATGGGATATAATTGACATTTTTTTTAGTCTTTTCATGTATTGAATGATGATCTTGCACTCTCCTAGTGTTATCCCTAGAGTTCCCTAATATAGTATCACTTTAGTGTCAATTTAAAGTCTCATGGACTAATTTGAAGTTGTTTTTTTTAACATAGATTTATTTTTATTTTATTTTGATTGAGTCAAAATGTTTAAAGGATATTATAATGTCTCTACCGTACTGGGTTGGATAGTGCCTCTCATTGTAATCAACATTATAGAGAGGTAAAGCAATCAAAAGTGAAAAATCTTATATTTTTACTTCTAAGTGTGATGAATATGTACAATTCTTATCATTTTTAAGAATATCTAAAAAGAAGACTTAAAAACACTATTTGAGTATCCATGCTAAGTAATTTATTTCAATATGAAAGTCCATGTATATCTATAAACAAAAATAATAATAAAAAAATTAATGTTGACCATAATAATATATTTTAATGCTCAAAGAGGAGAAAAATGAAAGAAACAAAATCCAAGTACTTCCTAATAAGACTAATAAGGGGGAGATGTGTACTTAATTCATTTTTAATATAAAATTAATGTGGAATTTGAAAAATATTAATAATAATGAAAAATCAAAGTTAGATCATAAATAAAATATTTCAATATGTAGAGTTAAGTAATATATAAATGTATTTTAAGAGATTTATATAGAATTAAGGGATCGACTTTCTAGAGGCTCAAAAATTATTTCATGTTTTGTATTTTAAAACAGGTTTGCACCCCAAATAATTTGATCCCTAGATACATGGTTAAGATGGATATATATTAATAAAATATTTTAATGCCCAACTTAAATCAAACAATTTAATTCTAGTTCCATGCATAAGCTGGATCTTAGTAGTAAAATATTTCAATCTCCAATGTAAATTGTGTGTGTGTGTGTAGAGAGAGAATTTTCTATTACCTCTTATTCAAAGAGATATGAAATTCATTAAATTATTAGAAAATATAAACTCTATTTAAAAAATATCAATAACAAGAAAAATTTCAATGCGAACTATAAATAAAATATTTCAATACTCACGATTAAGTAATATATTTCAATATTAGAGAAAGAGTGAGGCTGTGGGATAGTTATTTCCCAACAGGAGAGAGATGTTTATTAAAAATGTATATTAGTAACAAAAAAATATTGTGTATTTTACACAATACTTTCAAGATTCAATCATGCATATTAAATAATGAAAAAATGAAATTTTAGGAAGAATTGTTTGGCGTAAATATTTTATTAGTGTGTTGTTGAGAATGAAGGAAGGAGATGTGCAATTTTTCATTACATTGAGGAGTGAAGATGATACATGGTACATATATATTAGCGTAAATGTATGTTAACCTTGAATCTAGAAAACCCCGAGAGGAATCATTGGAGATTATACATGGTACATATATATTTGTGTAAATCTATGTTAACTATGAATCTAGAAAACCCCAAGAGGAATCAAGTTTCTGGATGTGCAAAAGTCTTTTAGAGTGCAAAACACCAAAGAGGTGCATTGTTGGAGAAATTTTATCTCCCTTTGTGCTTGATGAATTTGTAATTAAGATGGATCTATACTAACATACACAAATAGAATTGTTAACTAAAAATGGTTATATTTTTTCTAATAAATAAATTATTGGAAAATTTGGTTTATTAATTTAATGTTAATGATTAAGGAAAAAAAAATTATATTATTTTTATCTAAATTTAAAATTAATTTAGAATATATTATTTCTCGAAAACTCATTAAAAATAACAAAATAATAAAAAATCTATTATTAAATATTTGATAAAGCTTTTAAAGACTTTTTATTGTTTGAATTATTTTGGTACTCTCATTTCGACTTGTAACTCCAAAAGTTTCGATCTGCAACATAAAAAATCATGGTAAAACTATGATATAACATGGGATAAAACAATTAATATAAGTTTCTAGAGACCTTTGCAGTAAATGTCGTAAGGCATTAGCGTAGGAAAGGGTAGCATTAAATTGTTACTCTTCCATGATGAAAGTGAAAGTGTCACCAGATGTTGTCAAAGGGTGTAAGTAGAATTTTTTATTTTAGTTGAAGATGGAGGTCTCAAAAATTGCATCATTGACATGACAGGAGTATCCATAGTATCAGGCTCTCTTTTGGTTATTTAGGGTATTTGCCAAAGAATGCATTGCAGAGATATCAAATATCTCTTTCCTTAGTAATTATTGACCAGAAGATGCTAATTTGGTCTTTTGGTTAAACATCCATATGTATTTGCACTAGTAACACTTGTGTTTGAAGTATTTTCCTACTTGAATGGTTGGAATTTATCCACACCCTATTTGAGTATGCCAAATTTATTTGGGATTCAATATTTCTTGCAATTGATATAGCTCTCTTGGGTTTCATTCGGATCTATTTACATTGTTCCCCCAGTTCATACTCTAGCAAACATTTGTATCATTTAGATTTTTATCACTCTATGGATAGGATCATAGTGATTTGCATCGAATGATTTTGGATAGATTATAAGAAGATCAAGTTGAAGCCAAAATATCCATCTTTTGAACTCAAGGATCTCGAAACAAACAATCACTATATATAATAAAATTAATGATTTTGATTTTCCAAAATATCAAACAATATCCCATTTCCATCTTTGACACAATTCTCTATTTGGAAGGGGATAAATGTAAAATCATATGATTGGAATCTCCATTTCCATATTGGGTGTAATTATCTCTTGATTGATTAGAATTTATAATGAAATTCAGAAAAAACTACAACAATCACTATATATAGTAAATGATTGCAAGTATCTATGCGAAGAAGGGTATAAATATAAATTCATATGATTGAAATCTTCATTTCCATATTGGCTGTAATTATCTCTTGATTGATTGGAAATTATAATGAAATTCAAAAAAAAAGTACAACAATCACTATTTATAGTTAATTATTTTCACTCTCCAAAATATCAAATATTAACTATAGATATTCTATTTATAATGAATAGAATATTTATGCAATGAATTTATAAAATTATGGTAAAAATTAATAGAATATTTGTTAGGCCCCTATAATACTAGTGATATCCCCATTACTATTGTCATTGTAGCCCTTATTTTTATTGTTGTGCCCCTATTGTGCCCTATAGAAGCCCACTATTATTATTGGCGTGCCCTTTGTATTATTATTGTTATGTTGGCTTTGATTATATTGTGACTCGTTAAAATCCTATGTATGGAAAGGAGGTTTTTTCATTCATATCATCCAAGTATTCTTCATTTGTGTAATATAAAGGAGGTTCCCCCCTCGAAGAGGCTAATTTTGAAGACATTTATCTATCTTTTCTTCTATTTTGTGAGTTGGTTGCAAAACATTTGGTATCAAAGCATTGGATTCGAGGGTTTCACTGCTCCAAACAGGTCATTGTGGTATTTTCGCTATACCTTTTTTCTATGACATTTCAGAAGCTAAAAAAAAAGACCATTTGAGCTGAAATTTCTTTGAACCTCATGTCCAAATTCAGATATTTTCTCACTATATTTTCAGACATATGATCTAAGGCAGTTAGGGTCATTGCAGGATCCTGAATTATATCTCCAACATGTGACCTAAGGAAAATTGTCATAACCTTTTTCTGAGCACTAGATTGAAATTCCGTAAGAAGTTACAAAAAGAGGATGGCTTGTATCTTTATTTGTATCGGTTTCAGGTGCTAAGGTCGAAACAATGACATGTGGTAGTTCATACAAGTTCACTCTAATGAACCAATATATAATCAAGTCATCATCAGATATTTGGCATAACTCTTCCTTGGAGAATCCAATCTTGATCACAGGGTTAGAAACATGATTCAGAGGGCTACCATAGAATGCAATTTCAGACCTTGGAGATCCAAAATTACAAAGATACAGTAGATTCAATATCGAGCTGCTACAAAGTGAAAAAAGGTGTGTAGTTTTTTTTTTTTTATAATTTTCATAAGTTTGGTTTGAAAAATTAGTTTAAAGAAATTCTAAGGGAATAGTGAAGAATTATTATCATTAATTGATGCCCCAAAGAAAGAAAATGGAAACACCTAGCAAGAAACCTGAAAGCTCTAGCATGACTCATGAAGAAGAGGAAGAAATGCAACATGATATATCTAAATTATGAGACCAAGTGCAAAACATTTCATTCTCACAAAAATTAACAGAAGCTAATATGGATGGTTTAAAGAAAATCATGGAAGCTAAGATAGATGGTACGAAATAAAACATTGAATATTGGAAGAAAGACATGGAAGGTTGGAAGGAATGTTTGACAAAGTTGCTACAAGGAAGGCTTCCTAATGGATAAAAGGTGTAGAGGAAACTCATAATGAGAACCAAAGAAATGTTAATCATGATTTTAAGAATGAAAATATTAAATATTTGAAGAAATATTTGGAAGGTTTGAAGGAAGGTTTGATAAATATGCTACAAGAAAGGCTTCTTAATAGCGAAAGGGTAGTAGAGGAAAATCATGATGAGAACAAAAGAAATGTTAATCATGATTTCATTGGCTCTAACGTTGGAACAAAGACCCATAACATTCCAAATATCGATATGAGGAATCTTGATGACAAAGATCCCACAACATGGATACTACAGGTGGAACAATATTTCGATCTCCATAATGTGCAAACACACAAACGTTATACGTTGCAACTTTATATTTGGAACCAAATCAGTTTGTATGGTGTTGATGGCTTTTCTCTTGTAAACAAATTGTCACTTGGGAAATTTTTATGAAAGAAATGATAGCACATTATGAGGATACAAAAAGCAACACCTTTTTTAGCCAATTGATAAATCTCAAACAAAAGGGTTTCAATGATGGAGCACATTGAGGAATTTAAAAAATTTAATATAAGGGTAAAATATATTCCAAAGAAGCATAGGATTGATGTGTTCATAGGGAATTTAAAGGATAACATCCAAAATTAGGTTCACCTTTGGGAACATTATTCATTGGAGAAGGAATTCAGGTTGGCAAGAAAAATGGAAAGAAAAATTACGGAAACAAGCAAGCCTACCACTCACAACTATAAAGATGGAATTTTTGTTTCTCCTAGCCTTCCACAGCCTACAAGGTTGACACCACAAAAATTGGAAGAAAAAAGAGAAAAAGGGCTTTGTTATAGTTATGATAGAAGATACACTAAAGGTCATAAGTGTGCTAAGAAGAAATTGTTTTACATATATTGTGAAGAGGAGGAATAAAAGGAAAATGAAATGTCAAAAGAAGAGGATATACACTAGCAACAATTCTTGGAGGATGAAAAAATGAATCCGGCCATATCTTGTAATGCATTGGCCATAATTACCACTCCTCATACTATCAAGATAGAAGGACAT
>APFE031127360.1:124909-172048 GCA_000404065.3 Pinus taeda | reverse complement strand
GGGGCTCCGCCCCCCCTCTAACCCCCCGGTTCACTACGTAGGTTAGTCGTGGAAAGAATATAACACAACCCAACATGTCTCTCTGTCTCTGTCTCTCTGTCTCTGTCTCTGTCTCTGTCTCTCTGTCTCTCTGTCTCTGTCTCTGTCTCTCTGTCTCTGTCTCTGTCTCTGTCTCTGTCTCTGTCTCTGTCTCTGTCTCTGTCTCTGTCTCTCTGTCTCTGTCTCTATCTCTGTCTCTGTCTCTATCTCTATCTCTATCTCTATCTCTGTCTCTGTCTCTGTCTCTGTCTCTGTCTCTGTCTCTGTCTCTACCTCTGTCTCTGTCTCTCTGTCTCTCTGTCTCTCTGTCTCTCTGTCTCTATCTCTTTGTCTCTCTGTCTCTGTCTCTGTCTCTGTCTCTGTCTCTGTCTCTCTGTCTCTGTCTCTGATGTATTTCTTTCTTATGTTGGGAAAACATCGAACTAGGTCTCTCAACAATTAACTCAACTCTTAATTTTTCATTCCAGAAATCCCTCTCTATTAAGGTTATTGTCTCTTTGTATTCCAACACAGGGATTTGAAATTGAAAAGTTGTTTATTGTATTCCAATGTTGTATCTTTATGGTCTACCTATTCATTTTCCATTCTTCCAAATGCTAAGGATCAAAACAAAACAAATGGATCTCAAAATATTCAAAAAAAAACATAAGCCAACTCCAATGAGTGCATAAACCATGCCATGTGATTATTTCTCAAGCATCTCATTTTTCCTATCTTCATTGTTCTTTTTGTAAATTCATACTATGGGAGGCAAGGAACATTACCATCAAAACCATCATAAACTTCAATATTATCACCCTAAGCTCTGGTGCTAATATAGTTATTATGCTCAAAGCTCCTAGAAAAGGATGGTTTCTTTACATGAGGTTGATAATCTGTCACAAAGACTAAATTGTCCCTACGCACTTTCTTGTTCCCTGACAAGTATGTGGCCAAAAGCATCAACAGGTTGATCATGTACAATCAATTTTGTGCTAACATCATAATTTGTGGCTAGAATTTGATTTTTTTACAATCCTAAGAAGCCTAAGCAATGTTATTTCTCAACATCAATAGTGTGACTATCCAAAGCAGTATCCTCCTTGTTGTCAAATTCGAAACATGGTTTCTAGTCCTTAGGAATATGTTGTATCTCCAATTGATCTTCAAAAGGATTTCACTCTCAAAATATATCCAATGTATCTTAGGATTTATGTGCCCAACATACAACAGTTTATCCACATTAGCTTCAATGGTGTTCCCATACCCAGAGACAAAAAAACTCAGTTGAGTCTCCGGAAACTTTCTAGGAACATAATCCTCATCTTCCAAGATGGTAATTTAGTTTCTCTTCATACCCATCTTTTCTTTTTCTCTGCAAATACTAACTTCTATTAACTGAAACATAAAATATTTTTACATATGAGCGAGGCATTTCTGCACTCGACAAAATAGTGCTGCTCCATTACAGACAAGCTGGGGCAAGCCATTACAGAATCCCTGAAACCAGAAGCATACATAGAGAATACCATACATTGGCCAGGAGAGAAATAGAGTTTGTCCAAAAACCCAAAACATCATATAGCGACACGAACACAGAGTGAGCAAAATCCCATCTGGGAGCTACAAACCAGTAAGGCTGATACATAAAATAGTTAACAAAAGTTTTGAGATCTGAACAAAAACAAGAGAGACTGTCCCAAGAAATACTATTTCTCTTGTGTTGGTTCATTGAAATCCTTCTCGTCTCGGGCCGTATTGCCATCCTTGAGACCTTCATTGCCACTGAGATTGCTGTCAGGGATGGTGATGGCCTGTTCCGCGTCACCATGAACTTTATCTTCAGCCATAGGCATAGTGTCGTCTAGAGGAGGGAGATTTCTGAGAAGAGCCTCCTGTTCAGCCTTTTCTTTAGCCCAATTATCCTTGTTGTCGCGGTCCGAGGAGGTATCACTACCAGGAGAGGGCTCAGGGGCGATACAGGTCAAGGGGGTG
Organism: Pinus taeda; assembly: GCA_000404065.3. Lineage (NCBI taxonomy): Eukaryota > Viridiplantae > Streptophyta > Pinopsida > Pinales > Pinaceae > Pinus > Pinus taeda. Next base: position 170,035 of record APFE031127360.1, on the reverse strand, counting down.
ACAAGATTTTCCTCCTCCGAGAGAATGAGAGTGATGTGGGCCGTGACCAGAGGTCTGTGCAGGTTACTCTGGAATTTAAAGTGCGTAGTTTGAAAAGCACTGTTAGGTTTGGGCTTCCTACCAGAGCTAGCAGACGACTCAACATCCTGAGCGGGAGAGGAACTCAGCGGTTCCGTCGCTGTTTCCAGGGCAAAACCGGCGAAGGAATGCAAACAAGTGTCTCGGCGGCCCCAAGAGTGATGGCATTTACCAGAGCGAACCATAATGCCAGAACAGAGGGAGTTGGGTGAGGGATTATGCACAATATGACCGACAGAACAAGGACAATTAAGGCTAAAGGTATGCCTAACCAGGCTACCAGCTAACCAGACCAAGATTTCGACCAATAGCTCCACATTAACAAGCAGGACATCCACAGAGATAGCTAACATAAACAAAATGTAGAGATGCAGAACAGGAAGAGGATTACCCTTAAGAAAACTGTCAATGGGCTTGCCACTGTGCCCCTAAATTATGCCATCAATCTCTGCTGCTGTCCGCCCAACCGAAATGTCGCGTCTCAGAGCACAGAACAGGGTGAGAGAGCCATAGACCGCCATAGTTATAACCTAGAGAATGTTGCATCGAACGACGCCGAGAGTTAATGTCGATCCCATTCCCGATCTGAACTTAATGACATACCTGCTCTCGCATGTTTTAACCTCCCGGAAGCCACGTTGCCTTGCAGTTGCTGGTACATGGCGTTAAATATTTGCATGGAGAGTCATGCGAGCGTGCCTACCACCTGGATCCGGGACTTCATACCCATCTTCAATTGCAAGGGTATTAACTTTTGGAGCATCCCCTAAGATCTCTTGTATTATGAGGCTAATTGGTCTACTCTAATTTTCACTTAAATCTTCATCATTTCTCTTAAAAACAATCAATGGTCTATCAAACATGCCAACAAGTGAATAGGTCTCTAAATATTCTTAAATCAGACATGTGAGAGGATCAAACTTGGAATCCTAATCATCATCAAAGTCAGGGAGTCCATCAAAACGTAGTGTATGACTTTCCTTTGTTTTCACCATAGAATGAATCCATATATGATTCACTCAAGGGCCGTTAAGATTGAACATCACTCAAATCACGTTGAAACTAAATCTCCTTTATAGCTACAAGAATATTATTAGTTGTTGATACTTCCTCCTCAATAAAAGATCCAGTCAGGGCGCGTGAACTATTGTCTTATATTGAGCATCCTTCATAATATATTTTCCGTCTACATTCAATGCTTGGATTTCATGGATCATATCAGAGTCTTCACCTCAAATATGTTCTCAAACTTCAACTCATAGATTTCTATTATTTATTATTTGGGTTTGTAGACATTCTTCTGACAACAAGAGGATTTGTTGTCCTAAAACAAGGGGATCTATGTGCGCATTCAAATTGGATGATTTGGTATCAATTTCCTACAAACAATGTTTGCCTTTACCTCGTAAAGACAATACTTCCCCAAATGGATTACATCCTAACTTTAACATGTGCTCATCATCAAACTCCCACCACATTCCATTGGGTTCTTCTTTGATATGTGCAACATAATGACCATTGTTTACTATGGCCCCCTTATGTATCAATATAGCTGAAAAATCATATATGAAACGCCCAAGCTCGAGTCTCACTCAATCTTGATCATATATTCAAACTTCTTGAAAAACTGAATTTTGAAGTGACCTCCTTCTTCGATGTAGTCTTGGCAAGGAAAACACATTATTTAAGCTGAAAATTGACTATCGGAGGAAGGGAACACAACTTAATACAGCGAGTCACATCTACACGAGCTTTACAAGATTCATAGAAGTATTTATTTTCACCTTGCATATGCTCAATACTCAAAGAATCATCCAAACTCTCTTGCAAATTATGTAAACCTTTAACAATCAATACCATTTCATAGAAATCTTCAAATTTAGTAGAAGCCTCAAATAATTGCCCACACTTTGAGCAATTTCATCACAGCATTATTTGAAATATGACGAGAAAAGCATCTAGTTAGACAAATCCAAAAATCGGCAATAGTTGAAGGTAATGCACAGATACCACTTGCTAAAATTGAAGACACTTTCCAATACTTCCTCCATGATTCCACTCAGTGTGATGACGATTAAGCCAGGTCTCTTCTCTCCATATGAGGTGAGTCCTCAGATGAAATCATTTGAAAATTAACGAATTTGGATTATCGCTCTGCATTACACAGGATTCAGTGAGAGGGAATAAAAGTCCCTTTTCAATCTCCTCCATTGTTCCATGCACATTCTCTTGGGCGCATGTATATATGTCCCCACTCAGACTGGAGGCTGGAAGAAATTGTCATTTCAAAGACCTTTGACATCAATGACAACTCTACCAACACTCACAATTGTTGAAAATGTAACTAGTATTGGTCATCATAATTTATGTAATTCATATATAATGTATTTGTCAAAAGAAAAGGAAAATAAAATCATTGTAAAGGTCAAAAGAAATTTATATATAGGCATGGGTTTCATGCTTTATGTATTTTACTTCTAGGTCAAGCTTACATTGAAGGCTTCTAGGGTTGAATCATAAGTCATTTCCAATGTTTTTATGTTCAACATCCTTATTGGGATTTTTGTATCAAAGAAATAAAATTATTTTGATGTAAATTGGGCACGTATACCGTGTCCATCAAGTCGGTCTTCCCATCCTTCATGTCAACCTGGATGGAGAGATTCAACCCCATTGGAAGACTATATGTAGACAAATCACTTTACCTAATCTAGGATACTCTCAAGCATTCGATTTACAACTCATAAGAAGATGTGAAAGTGAAGGAAGAGGTGTGGAAGGGTTTGAACAAGCAAGGAAATCCTAATGAAGAAAGGAGGCATCCAAGCAAAGTTGAAGAGGCTCTTTTTCTTGTGATTTTGGCTGACACATGCGAATTACAGGATTGATTAGGGTTACTGCAAGTCCGAACTAATGCAAGTTGAATTTCAAAAATGCAAAGAGGGTTGATGCCTTTCTTGACAAGTATTTTGGATAATTGCTTTATGTTGACTTTTGAAGAGTTGAATAGATATTGACTAATATTCTTAGGAGGTTGACTTGGTTGACTAGAGGAGGTCTTATTGTTGGTCCAAGGGCCTTGATTGTCTCACTTGATTTGGTTCTAAAAGAAAAGAAAAATAATTTATGGATTTCCCCCTAGAAGAGGGGTTTTGCCTTGCCTAAGTGCCTACATCTTGTATTGTTTTGTTGTGTTTGTGATCTTCATTGTTTGACATTTTTCTTGGTTATAAAAATATAATAATTACAAAGAAGAATTAATAAGTAACATCACAAGAAAGTGTCAAGAAGGAGAAATAAAATTAAATAAACTCTAACTATGTTGGCCTGAGGATTTCTCAACATGGTATCAAAGGACAGTGGTATAAGGCAGCTAGGATATTTGGGATTCTCAAATCTAGCTTCATACTTGCCTTGAAGACCAAACCATATAATAGCAGGGTCGAGCTCAAGAGAATAATTTTGGGTATACTTATCATTCTGTTTAGGCCACAAACGTGTGCTAGTGATTGAAGGAGCCGAGAGGCACCCTTATCATCTTTTCAGGATCTGAGAGGCTAGTTTATAAGCATAATCAAGACCGAGAGTCCTATAAAGAAGACCAGAGGGTTGTATTCAAAACTTAGTACCTTGAAATTCATCTCAGAGATCCGAAGTAAATAAAGGAACATAGAAAGCATTCTTATCTCCTTTTTCAGAATCCAAGAAGCTAGACTATAAGTCTATATAAGGCCAAAAACACTAAGAAGAATATTGAAGGTCTGTGCACAATTTAATAGCCTTAAAATTATCTTAGAGATCTAAAAATGAAAGGTCGTGTGCATGCTTATATAAGGAAGATTGAGACACTACATTCACATAAAGGTCGACAATACAACAAAAGGGTTACAGTTATCCAAGATTATAGTAGGATTGAAATTATCTCGTTTATAAAGAAGCAAATCTCACACCGTAAATGGAAGAAACCTTTCTTAAGTCTAGCGTCTAGGTTTTATAATAATCATGATGAGCCCTAATTAGAGGGCCAAAGTTCCAGAATAAGCCTCATTCCTAGCATCAACAACAATGGAGCATTGACATATATTACTCAAGGTTAATGTGAAGAAAGAAGTTATATTTGAAGTAAAGTTTGAGGATATGTTGAAGCATCTACATCATACAAACAGCAATTGGCCATCTTGTTAAGAATCTTGTATTGACACCTTTGTAAGTTTCCTTTGAGGAAACAAAGCTTGAAGTCAAGAGAAGAGCATCCTAGTTTGAAAATATCATGACCTTTGCAGCAAACTTCTTGAGGTATGTATAATTGTTTTCACTTATATAAGGTATAACCTAAAATGGATTAGGATTTTGAAATCTTATTTTTGGTTCATATTGTTGAAATTTGTTGGCATCTAAGTTCTAATAATCATTTGGAAACCCTAGTCAAAAGAGAAACCCTAACCCTATTTTGCTTCCTCTTAGAAACCCTAGCTTTTGGTCTCTAGGGTTTGTTGGTAGTCTAGGGAGAAATGGCAAACCCTAGTAAAGGTAGAATTATATTTGAAATTCAAACTCGTTGATGTTTCAAAAGGTAACATAAGGTTTGATCTGGAAATCCTAAAGATTCCATGGAATCTCTAATAATAATTATGCTCATATACTTTGTATATTTTGCTTGGTGGTACTTGTCAATAAATGTTGTGTGTACTTAATAAGTAAGATATGTTGATCTTATGAAGAGTATGATGAATAAAGACTTGGTGATCAATTTGGATCCTTGGGCACTCTGATAAAAATAGACCCATATGGAGATGGACCATGAAGATGTTGTCATGATAAGGGGAAGCCCTTCAAGAGGGGTCCCTTTCAAAGTTTGTAGAAGAAGCAACTCAAGTTATGTTTAAAATTCTAATATTTGTAACAGATCCCCATCATATGAGCAAGTACAATCATTTTTGTCTTTAAAATGAATTTATGGTAATGACTCTCATCTCTAAGGTTTTTGTTGTAGAACCATGAAGATTTGTATATTGTTAAGGTGTATGTTTTCTAAAAATTAACCTATGTAGTATTATCTTTTTGTGTTTGTTCACTTTGGTAAAACCCTAAATTTTCTATTAGGGTTTGTTTATGATATCTAGGGCATACTATCAAGCCCTAGATTTTAAGGTTTGATGATATTATCTAGGGTTTATAATAAGAACCCTAGTAAAATTTAAAATAAGATTTTAGGACCTGGAAAATAAAAACATGGTTTCTTCGTTAAAGGTATAATAATAAAATTTTGATGATGATATCTAAGTTTTGTGATAAAACCCTGGCAAATGTTGTTGTAAGAGTCTAGGGCATGAAAGTGTAACCCTAGTTGATTGTTAACTAGGTTTAGGTTTTGAATATCTGAAGTTTAATTTCTTATTCAAAGTTTTGATAATCCTAGGTGCTCTCCTTGTGGTAAAATTAAACTTCATGCTCTTGTACATATATATTTGTTCTTGGTTATACTTGTTAAAGAGATTTGCAGATACACAATTCTCAAGATGTTGTAAAGATGTAAGATCACTAGATGATGACTTTATGATGATACTTGAGAACAGTAGCAGTCCTCTTAGTAAGCCGAGTTGGAAGGTCAAGTCAAGAAGAGAGGCTAAGGCATAAGATAAGGTCTTGTGCATGAGCTAGGGTTTCTGAATTAGGATTCCATACCTAATTCAAGGAGGCCAAAAGTTTGACACAAAAGGAGGTCAAAGTGGAAGAAGCGCCGAGAAAAGGGAAGGAGCAGAAGTTTGACTGTCGTTGTGTAAGGATCTCGTCAAGGGAACTTGTGTCTTGGCCTTGGAGTGGAAATAGGTCAAGGGTCTTGGTCTTGGTATTCGTCAACTGGAATCTTTATAAGAAAAAGATTTTGTTTAGGTTTTCCTCTCAAGAGTGAGGTTTTGGCCCTAGCTGATAGCCTATATTCTGTGTCTCTTATCTCTTTATGGTTTATGCATTGGTAGTTGTGTGATGAAGAACACTAATAACCTAAGTAAAAGAAGATCCTAATCTAAAGAAGTAAAAATCACTCACAAGCAGTTACTAACAGAAGAGAAATCACTTAATTGTTATGCCCTAGATTTCTCAACACGGTATCAGAGCTAAGGTGACTAAGTCAACGAAGTGCATCTTATCAAGGGACACTCAAGGATCAAATCTCGAGGAAGGCATCAAAGCAAAGATCATCTCTAAGGCAAGATAGTCAAAGGAAGCATTATAAGCCTAGATTGAAGGAGTCTACAAAGAAGTCTTGGGGTCATCATCAAGAAAAGAAGGTCAAGTTGAATAGATCTTTGAATCAAGGTCCTTACCATTGAAGAAGATCATCTAAGAAGCATTAAGACATCTTCATCAATCATCATCAAAGGGATCAAGTTGAAGATTTTATCTTCACTTGACAAGTAATTATTGTTTCTTCTATAATCTAATCTAGCAAAAATGACTTCATCTTGCAAGGAGATCTATAAGTGGGTTGGGTCATCGAAGTTCCTTGCATGGAAAAGGGGGATAGATATAGTCCTCAAAGAAAATGAATTGATCATGTCAATGGAAAGGTCTCCAAACCATCTGAAGGACAAGCAGTATCTGAATACATGGAAAGGGTTCTAAGGGCTCAAGAGATTCTTATGGAGTCTGTCAAATATCCCCTCGTTCTCTATATAGTAGAGCTCGAGACATGTAAAGAGATATATGATAAACTGGTAGAACTATTCTCTGAAAGTGCCATAAGAGACCATATCACTTAGATTTGATCTACACAAATTGAAGGTATCAAAGGATGAAGGGATATCCACATGTCTCTCCAAATCATCTCAAATAAGATCTCAACTTCAAGATCTTGGAGAGATGATATCGCATAAAGAAATGATCTCCATTGTTCTAAATGCACTAAATGATGAACAAGGTAACCTCGTATCAAATACCTATGAGGACAAGAAAGTTATCCCATTCAACAACTTGTGGTCTCTATGCAAGATAGAAGAAGACAGGTTGAGGGAAAAAAGTGTTGAAGAATCAAATGAGAAGATTCAAACATTTGCTGGAAGGAAAGGGAAATTTGGAAAATTTGGTCCTCAAAAATGAAAGAACATATCTAAGATTCAATGTAATGGATGTAAAGAATATGGGCATTACAGGAAAGATTGTCTCAAGTTAAAGAAGGGCAATATCAAGAGAGATACTAAAGAAGTCCATATCACCAAAGAAGTGGAAGCTAAAATGAAGAAGTCCAAGAAAGAGGAAGTACGAGATCTCCACTATTGAAATAGTGTTCCTCGCATAAGTTCTTTTCAAATTCCTAAGTCTTCTATTGAAAGATATGGCTATCATGATTCAGTAACTAAAATAATGGGATGCATCAAGGCATCATAGAAACATTGAAAATAAGAGCTCAAGACATCATCATAGAGAAGCATGAAAGATGGTTAGAATCTATGGAAGTCAAGGATATAGTTATTGGGAATCTCATTGAAGACACAAGTGGCAAGGTCATCTAGTACAAGGTTCATCATACATTTGTCAAAAGGAAACATCTATTGATGGGGATACTTTAGATCCTCAAGATTCTCTGATGGAATCTTCATTGAAAGGTTCACTGATCATGAGGGGAAGCAAGTGTTTCATCAAGAATTTCAAACTTGTGGAATTCATGGGATGATGGTATGATGACATAAAAGTGAAGCAAATCAAGGGATTGGAACTCTTCCAATCAAGGAAGTTGTTGCAGGAAGTCTGGATGACCCAAAGGAAAAATGAGATATGTATGCTTACATTTGATATTGTGGAAGTCATGTCATATGGTTGTATATGTCAAGAACCAATGATTTATCTTAAGAGCATGATCAAAAGAAAGTATCTCGTCCCTCAAAAGGATGCAGTAATGCATAGGTCACACATTCACTAGATGAAACCAACATAACATGTCCTCATATGAAGTATGAGGTGGTTGACTAAAATTGAGGAACTTTGATTGGAAGCTCCTAAGAATGAAATGTGTGATGAAAGGAATGACGAGAATGTGGAATATGCAACCATGGTAAAGGAAATCAACATCCGAAAGACCAAGAAGATTTGACTAGGATATCTCCATGGAAGATATAAAGACTTGATAGAGTCTGAAAAAGAAAGAGACCCTTGACAATATATATCTTTGGGAGATGTGTCGATATGTATGCACGATGTTGATGCAAACTAGAAAATGTCATGATGAAAGACCATCACAAAGGTAATGTTGATTTTAATGTTCATTCCTTTATTTTTGAACAAATATCTGGCTGGGCTTATGCAAGGTTGTCGAGGGAAGATCTATGGATGTCTTCCACCACCGATGCACATGTCGTAGGATGACAGATCCTTAAGGAAACATGGCATGAATATAGTAGCATGACATTAAGGAAGACCATATATGAATAGATGGATCACTTTCCAATGATGACATGACTGACTCATGGATGAAAGTGATGGATGGTATGTGCCGCACCAAGAAGTCTCAAACATGAAGACTAGATAACGAAAAGAAGTTCACACCATTGTAAGGAGTTCTTCAAACAGCTAATTGTCCCATCATCTCCACCTAAGGAGTTGTCGTAGGTCCCTAATTAAGAGGGAGCCTGGAAACAAGTTTCTTACTTGGAAGAAACTTGAAAATTCCTAAGCCAAGAGGGAGCTTAGGTACATTCCCTTCATAGGAATGAGTACATTCCTTTATTGGAATAGATATGCCCTCCCTAATTAAGAGGGAGAAAAAGACACGTCATTCTTGTCTTCACTTGGGAATACAGAATGGAAGATTGGGTAAACATTTGGCATCTGATGCTCTTTGAGGATGAGTTAGGGCATCCAAGATAAGAGTAGTCAAAATGAGGTATATATGCTTACATTTGATATTGTGGAAGTCATGTCATATGGTTGTATATATCATGAACCAATGCTTTATGTTAAGAGCATGATCAAAAGAAAGTATCTCCTCCCTCAAAGAGATGCAAGAACGCATAGGTCACACATTCACTAGATGAAATCAACATAATATGTCATCATATGAAGTATGAGGTGATTGACTACAATTGAAGAACTTTGATTGGAAGCTCCTAAGAATGAAATGTGTGAAGAAAGGAAGGAAGAGAATGTGGAATATGCAACCATGGTAAAGGAAATCAATATCCGAAAGACCAAGAAGATTTGACTAAGATATATCCATGGAAGATATGAAGACTCTAATAGAGTCCGCAAAGAAAGAGACCCTTGACAATATATATCTTTGGGAGATGTGTCGATATGTATGCACGATGCTAATGCAAACTAGAAGATGTCATGATGAAAGACCATCACAAAGGCAATGTTGATTTTAATGTTCATTCCTTTATTTTTGAACAAATATCTGGATGGGTTTATGCAAGGTTGCTAAGGGAAGATCTTTGGATGTCTTCCACCACCGATGCACATGTAGTAGGATGAAAGATCCTTAAGGAAACATGGCATGAAGGAAGACCAGATATGAACAAATGGATCACTTTCCGATGATGACCTAACTGACTCATGGATGAAAGTGATGGATGGTCTATGCCCTACAAATAAGTCTCAAACATGAAGACTAGATAACGAAAAGAAGCTCATGCAATCGTAAGGAGTTCTTCAAGCAGTTGGTGTCCCATCATCTCCACCTAAGGAGTTGTCATAGGTCCCTAATTAATGGGGAACCTGGAAACAAGTTTCTTACTTGGAAGAAACTTAGAAATTCCTAAGCCAAGAGGGAGCTTATGTACATTCCCTCCATAGGAATGAGTACATTCCTTTATTGGAATAGATATGTCCTCCCTAATTAAGAGGGAGAGAGACACATCATTCTTGTCTTCACTTGAGAATACAGATTGGAGGATTGGGTAAACATCTGGCATCTGATGCTCTTTGAGGATGCCAAGATAAGAGTATTCATAGAGGACTGATATTCTTTGAGGACTAGGAATCCAAGATAAGAATAGTCCTAGTGGAACACACCCTGAGAACCCAGGGGGGGTATGTTTCGAAAGAGACAATGATGAGAATGTCTATATATCATTGATCTCGCCAGCGTTAAGACAAAGCGATTAGTCAAGGCCTTGCTATGTTACAATGTTGGTTGATATGATGTTAAACAGATGGGTTGCCAATCTGACTCTTCTTATGAGAAATTCTTCAGATCGAGAATGACCAAGTACCAGTAAGAATACTTCCCTAGTTAAGAGGGAGTGTTGAAAAGTGTAACTAGGTTCGATCTTCATAATGACATGTGTAATTGTGATTTTATGTAATTGATGTAACGAAGAAAAATAAAATTATTATTGTGATGCTTGTCTCGTGGGTTTTGTGAGCAAGGAATTTTATTTTTAGTGATGGCTCAAATTGTGAGCCTTTAGGATTTGTCATCTAGTCACAAAAGTCTATGTCATGTATGAAAGGACCCTTCTTGGGCAAGTTACACATTTGTATAAGTTATTAAAAGATTCAAAAGACTCTCCAAGACAAGCACAAGCATCTCCTAGCATTTCGGCTTCAAAATGGAATTAATAAACTCCTCAAACAAACATGGTGGCACACCCTCTTAAGTTGGCTTATTTTGATGGGAAACAAGTATAAATAGGGCTACTAGGCATCATTTCTGGCACAGATTTTCGGTCATCATCTAATCTGAAGTAAAAGGTGTGAAGTACAAAGAGGAAGCTCTTTATCAAGCGAAGGAGAGAGAAGTATAATCCAAGCTCTTTTCCAGATTTTTTGTTGGGTTTATATCCTCTACACATTTGAGGCAGTAAGAGATTAGTTGTAGCAGAAGAAGTCGAGAAGAGTAGCAGTCCTCTTGGGTAGTCGAGTTGGAAGAAGGTCAAGTCAAGAAGAGAGGCCAAGACAACCTAGAAGAAGACCTTATCCAAAACAAAGAAAGTTAAGGCATAAGATAGGGTCTTGTGCATGAGTTAGGGTTTCTGAATTAGGATTGCAGATCTAATTCAAGGAGGTCAAATGTTTGAAGCAGAAGGAGGTCGAAGTGGAAGAGGAGCCGAGAAAAAGCAAGGAGCAAAAGGTTTACTATCGTTGTCTAAGGATCTCATCAAGGGAACTTTTGTCTTGGTCTTAGAGTGGAAAATAGGTCAAGGGTTTTGATCTCGGTATTCGTCAATTGGAATCTCTATAAGAAGAAGATTTTGTTCGGGTTTTTCTCTTAAGAGTGAGAGGTTTTGGCCCTAGATGATAACCTATTAGAGTGAAGAACACTAATAATCTAAATAAAAGAAGATATTAATATAAAGAAGTAAAAAGCAATCACAAGCAATTACTAATAGAAAAGAAATCACTTAATATTGTTATGCCCTAGATTTCTCAACAATAAGATGTGAAAGTGAAGGAAGAGGTGTGGAAGGGTTTGAACAAGCAAGGAAATCCTAACAAAGAAAGGAGGCATCCAAGCAAAGTTGAAGAGGCTCTTTTCTTGTGTTTTTGGCTCACACATGTAAATTACAAGACTGATTAGGGTTATTGCAAGCCTGAAGTAATGTAGGTCAAATTTCAGAAGTGCAAAGAGGGTCGAGACCCTAGTTGACAAGTATTTTGAGAATTGATTTATATTGACTTTTGAGTTGACTAAAGATTGACTAATCTTCTTGGGAGGTTGACTTGGTGGGTTTGAGGAGGTCATATTGTTGGTCCAAGGGTCTTGGTTATTTCATTTGATTTGATTCTAAAAGGAGAGAAAAAGATTTTTTGAGTTTTCCCCTATAAGATGGGTTTTTCCCTGGTTGTGTACCAACATCTTGTGTTCTTTTGTTGTGTCTGTGATCTTCATTGTTTGACATTTGTCTTGATTATAAACATATAATAATTGCAAAGAAGAATTAATAAGGAACATATAAGAAAGTGCCAAGAAATAGAAATCAAATTAAATAAACCCTAACTATGTTGCCCTAAGGATTTCTCAACAACAACAATCTTTTTATAGCCTTTATGAGTTAGTGTCCTTTGCTCCATCTAAGAAGAGTTCAAAGGTATGTTGGTAATTAGAAGAATGAACTGCCATAAAAGAATTCCCCATCCAGAATCCCCATGAGCATGAATTGATAAACAAAACAATCTTTGAAAACTTCTCAAGACAAAGCTTGGGAACATAATAATGTTAGAAAACAAGGTCCAAAAATGTTGTAGTTGCTAAATGAATGAGTTATGACAAATACTCTAGGCAACTACACAATCTTGAAACTATAAACCACCCTATCTTAATTCATGATAAGCCCACCAATTTCCTAACAAAATGCCTGCAGTTAAAGACCACTAATATATTGGGTTTAAAATTCAAATGGGTTCCTAGTCCTTCAATAAAGGTAACTTTGTCTATGGCAGCAAGAAACTGAGGTGATGTACAAGTTTTTTTTCCTTCCATTGTGAAGTTCACACATTCCATACTCCCTCATGTCCACAAACAATCTTATGCAAAATAGAAATTTGGGATGGTGCTTTGGACCTGAGTATAAAATGCTTGCTCATTACACAGGTTTAAACACGTCTGCAAAGTGAAGCATTTGTATTACTTCTACATTTGCCAGTGGAGTGCTACAATGTCAGCGTCATTCTTATCTACACAAGCCTAAAACCATAGCATTGGAATATAATCTTGCAGAATAAGATTAAAAGAATTCAATACAAAAGAATGAATTTCAAACGAACAGTTTTTAACTCATCAGTAAGGATGGAGAATAAAGCAATGTCAACAAAGCAAAACCATTGAATATCAATGCGCAAAGCTCCATCTTCCGTATACTTGTGACAAAGGATTTATTTTTTCGTCATCTGCATATCTTAGCAAACCTTTGTTTGAAGAACACTCTGCACCTTTGTTATAAGAAGCAAAGCACATTTTCCTTCCTCTGCCCATAAGAAATAAAAGAGTAGCTTATATCTCCTACGAAAAAGTTTAGCCCACTCGTGAAAGGAGTGTAAAATTTGGATGGAGCCCCATTTTGTTGTTTGTAAAAGAGATGAGACAGAATGGCAATGCAACATTGTCTTCTCCTCCTATCATAACCCCATTGGTTATTAGTGATATGTTCCTCTTATGTATTTATCATCCCATATTTAAAGCTTGTTTCCCATCTAAGGAGTCCAATAAAAATTCCATCTATCCTGCAGTAATCAAGGAAGTCTGCCTCATTCAACCCAAGAGATGGTCTTTACTCCCACGGAACATAGATTCGACAATATCCATCTCTACCATTTTCCATGATAAGATATGGCTATATTCAAAATCAAAGGTTTTGCACAAGCCATTGTTTAAGATTATGTGCTAATAAAAGACTTATTTTGCAGAAAATAAGATTCGTATAATACATTTATTCTCACTACATCAGAGAATAGCAACAATAGCTTATGGTGGTCAGAAGCCCTGACAAGAACAGGATACAAGATATCTAGAATACATACTTGCAGAGTTTGATGGTTAACCAGTAATTTACACTCAGAGGCTTCTTTGCAACTTATTACCATTTCCATTTTAAGATCAAAATCAGATCTGACATGATAAAAATATGTCTAATACTAATGTCTATATCTAAAAAGAATAAACACTCAAAATGCAATCAATCCAAGCAATTCCTGTACATTTACAATAGCATGGACAACCACTAAATGGTCTCATGTAAACTAATACCAACTGAATAGATATAAGCATGTTTATATGTGTTAGGACATGTAACTAAACTGCTCCTGCCAAGAACTATAATTCTACAATCTTATTGCCAGCATTGTGTCAATATTGCACTATATACTATTCTCTACATTTCTTGCCAGTAGACAAAGCAAAAGAATACTAATTTCTTGTCAAATATTTCCTTCCATCAGTACTCAAGGGCCTCATTTTATTGACTTATACAACATTTAAAATTTCCAAGATAGAAATCGCATTGACTGTCACTCTCAGACAGCTGTAAGTTACTGGACCAATTGCTGTCCACAGAAGTTTCAGGTAGTTGCATGATCAGTGTGAAGTACCTATGAGAAATAATGCAGTTCAGAACCATCTGCATGAATGAATGGTGTTCACTCTTTCTAATCAGATCTGCTGCAATCACAGCTTTTCTAGAATTCGGCTTAAGCAATGAACAAGTAAATGAAGTGATACACAGAACTGGAAAATAGCAATTTTATGTACTACGTATAAATTAGTGTCTACAGAGAACACCCAAAAGACCATAGCTACAATGAGTTATCAATATTGATGGCAGTTAAAAACAAAAACAAAAACTGTCCATCTGAAATTAGGTCATATGGTAGGCGTATCAACTTGAAATGGATTAAAGAGAGTATGCTCCCTTCCAGTAGTAGCATCCCTTGGCCTGCAACATAATTGTAAACAAGTTAGATATCAAACTCCCTACAGAGAAACAAGCAGTTTATTTTTGCAAAGATGGGATAAAGAAAATGAAATCCAGCAAAAAGGAAATAAAGATAGACCACTAAGTACATATGAAAGAATAAATTTATTGGCACGTGTTTGTGCAAAAATACCCACATATGAGTACATGGGGTTAGCTCCACTGGTTGTTGCTAATGTTGTTGTAAATTTGACTAGTTCACTACTCTAGGCTAGAGTTAGGTGCACTACTCTACACTGATGGGTTTACTATCCCACAAATGGGGGGAAGCATCTACCGGGTTTCCCTTTGAGTTTTCCTTGTTAAAAATGGCCACATATGCACAATAATGAAAGTAAAATTGTACATGCCCACAGGGGTTTGGTCTCATGGCCAGTGGACAGTCTGCTAAGTCGTTCGTGCCGCTATGCAGGTCACGGGCTCAAGTCTCGTCTTAACCTGAGGGCCGTTCTTGCGGGCTGGGCGGTTCCTCCTAACAGTTATAGTGGCAGCCGGTGGAATTCGACCCTGTGTAACACGAGTATGATACCACCGCTGTTGCCAATTCCGCTAGACATCAACAAAAAAAAAATGTACATTATTTGCACAAGAATACAACAAACTGTACTCTTATGCATCCAGTATATTACACATGTCCAAAAGCTTTTTCACACAACCTGCCTCAAGGGGTGGCGAATTGGATGCTGGGTCCAGGAAAAAGGTTTAACTGAAAATATTATATCCAGTTTCTATCTCGTATAGTAATTTTATACTAGTACACTTACATGTGTCTTATTGAGGACGCAAGCTCCAAGAAACACCACAAAAACAGCACCATCTCAATCATTTCTCATCATAAAAATCAGGAGGTAAACTAAATTCCTCTTCTTGATTCAAAATCTCCATCTCCTCATCATCTGGTTTCTGTATGTACATGGACAAAAAGATAAATTTAATGGCATTGTATATTCCACTCAGGAACCTCTCTAAGTAAATTTTAAGTTTTTACACAAACTGAACACTGAAAGACAACAGTAAACAAGCAGAAAATAAGCTCAAATCTGAAAAGGTAAAATTCAGAATTACCAGCATTTCAATATTATAGAATCGATCCAATAGTTGCAATATCTCATCTGCGGAGAAATGTCGATTTAACCTACTCAAAAAAATAATAAGTATAAATGAAGAACAGTATTTGGAGCAAAAGATTTCATGCAAATTTTAAGCCCTAAGATAACAATTCATGAAAAGCAAAAAAATTGATGTTACCACTAACCTTTTCTTAAGGTATTCCATCAAGCCAAAGAGAACAAAGTGTCGGTGCATCCCTACAGACCCAAAACTAAATTAATTACATAGAAAATGCATGGCAATAAGAAAAACAACTTAAATTTCTATGCTGAGTCAAATTCGGCATGATGATACTGTTTGATGTGATGCAGACAATCAGCATTTAAATTCTGAGAAGGTGCAGACAATCAGAGGACCATCATGCTGATAGCATGAACAAAAGATATAGTAACACATAAATGCTGAGCCAGATCAAGAATGGGAAGAAAGAAACTATAATAACACAAAAGGAACCATCCAAAAATGGGTAAGAGGCACAAAGAGAGCAGAATGTTGGAAAACTAGCAACATTTCATTGCACACAAGCAAAGCTCAATTACATAATATTGTTCGACAAAGCCTTGTATGTCAAGGACCCCAGGAAGCTTTGACCGGCTTCATTGGTAAAGACATGATGCCTTTATATATTCTTGCAAACATATTATTTTATTATTTTCACCAACCACTGAATTGAGGAGTTGCAATATTATGATAGAAGCTATTATGAATAATATTATAATAACTATAGACGTTAGAACTGGCAACGATTTACATTTTTATGGCATGGTTAACATTTTTCATAGTTTACAAAATTATGGAAAGGTTTAAGACTTGACTTATAACATTTAGGTCTTGTAAGCAATTAATCTTCCCAATCAATTGCTTCCTCCAGTAGACGCATTAGCCCTTAAATGTGTCCCAGTCTTTGCCAAATGGAGTAAGAACTTATTTGACCATTTGAGACTTTCATCAGCAAAGGTGGAGAAATTGTCTTTCTTGAAATGATTAAAATGTCTCTTCCTGAATAGATGATAGGCATCATTACTGAAGAGGTGGATGCTTGTATCAAAAAGAATGTGGGTGAAGTAAAGCGAACACAGAGAAGAGTAAAGTACAGGATCTGAGAAATTGCTCATGATATAATGGGCAGATACCGCGGTATAACAGAAAAATGTCCACATGGTAGAATTATCCAAAATATTGTGATAGAGAGAAAAAGAGCCAAATTGCTGCTTGATTTAGTCAAAACTCAGGATCCCGATGAAAAGAGGCTCAAGAAATCATCTAGTTGAAGAATTGCCTTTTGTTTATGACTTTCAAAGTGATGAGATTATGAAGAACCTTAGTCTGCTTCTAGCATGCATGCATAATCGCATTGCTGATGAGGGTCTTCATTGAGGCAGATACCACTGTATAACAAAAAAATGTCCACATGGTAGAATTATCCAAAATATAGTGATAGAGAGAAAAGGAGCCAAATTGCTGCTTGATTAGTCAAAACTCAGGCATTGAAAAGAGGCTCAAAAAACCATCTAGTTGAAAAACTGCCTTTTGTTTTTGACTTTCAAAATGATGAATCATGAGATTATGAATGAACTTGCTTAGTCTGCTTCTAGCATGCATACATATTACATAATCGCATTGCTGATGAGGGTCTTCATTGGGGGTTTCCCTCATAATGTCAGAAGCTTGCAAATGATTGTGTAGATGCCCAACACTTGTGTTTGTATCAACATATGGAATGATAAGACTTATTTCAAAAGATAATGGCTGTAGAAAAGTTGTAGATTGTCCCCATCACTAAGCATAATTTTTAATAAGCTGTTTATCACATGTTTGCTGAAATTGTAGTCTGTAAGAGTATTATTCCTTAAATTCTTGTTCTTGAATAAAGGAGTGCAAGTAAGTTTTTTGTTGAAGAAGACAAAGAGCTTATTTGAGTTGGTTTGCTTGTGTGGTCATCTGTGTAGGAATGAACTACCAGTTATAAAAAATTATCAAGGCTGGTTGAGTGCATTCATGGGAGAAGTCTTGTCAAATTATGTAGAGTACAAATATGGCCAAATAAAGAAGAGCTCTTGGATGTCAAATGAAGGCTTAAGGTAGCTTATATATAAATAAATAAACACACAAAAAAAACTCAACGGCTCCTTTCAAGGCCCTAGAGGAAATGGTCATATAAAGTAAAGAAATGACAGTGTGTTTTGAGATGGCTGTATCATACCAATGCAGGTGAAAGGAGATGCTTTCTTGGAATCTTAGTTGCATATGGGGGAAAGAAAGTTGTATAATAAAACTGAAATTTAAAATCTTGTCTTGGTTGGGTGCATAATTATGCACACCTGATGCTTTCTTGGAATTTTACTTCATGCAGATGCAAATGCAAAAAACTGAGAAGTACCGAAGAGGAGGATGGCACCCCTTGGTGTACATAATTATGCACCCAACCCATACAAGATTATAATTCTCAGTTTTATTATCCAACTTCTGTTCCCCCTTATGCAAGTAAATATTATTTTCCGCATGTTTGTAGTATGTTGGTGTAAATTTATAATGTTCTAATGCTTCCAACACAACAATGCCCCAAGCAATATAATATTTCTCCCATCAATGCACTTGACCAGCCTCCTTTTGTCCAACTGTGCCCAATACTCAACTGAGACCAACTATGCCAACTGCTCTGTCAACCATAACATCATACATGTCTTCTATTCCAGCACAGTCAATGCGCAATCCCATGCATCAAAGGTAATACACATGCAAATCTTCAGGAATGTATGTTGCCTTTTGCACAATGAACAAGCAACTGGGAAGTCTTACAGACAACATTAGCCACTTTGCTAATACTACTTTGCAGTTCCCAGTTCTAGTGCCAGCACTGAAAGAAAGCAAATGGCATTGAAGAACTCTGAGATTCACTGCCAGAAGTGGAGTTGTCAAAGAAAGAAATAGATGAGAATGAATGCCCTCATCATGAGATTGGTTAAAATGCCAGGGTCCAAACTCCATTTTTGAGAAAATTTCAAAATGGCAAGCACCTAAAGAAGAGACACAACAAAACCTTGTATTTAATTTTGCAAGAGAATTAGAGAATTTATCTGTGAAAAAAACACTTGCCCAGCCAATGAAGCCATAGAGATTCCACTGAGTTGCAACAAATTTAAAAATGATACGTCTCCAAAACAGGTACAGCATGGAAATGTGACTCCAAAAAACATTGACAACAATGAAATGTGGTATTTAAGAAATCCAAAAAATATAATTATAAAACCACACATAATCACTATACAACTTGAGTGGGCCTAACGGTTAAGAGCATGTGTTTCCTCTTAAGAAGTCGCAAGTTCAAAACTAGAGGGGGGTAGAGTATGTATGCCTTCGTAGACTTAGCAGTCAAATCGCTGCGCAGAGGTGGGTCCCTTGTCCCACAAACAAGGGGTTCTCATACGCCAATTTGGTGTCTGGCTTGGCTGTGACCTTAAAATTGGATAATAATAATAATAATAACAATATAGATCCGAGCCATTAGACATCAGATATGCAAAGTTTGCTTATGTAAATTGCATATAAGGCTTAATGAATATAGCAAAATGCAAGTAAGATATAAGTTTGCAATACATATATTAAATGAAGATACATAAAGATTAAGGCTCTAAATGGCCTCTAGAGCCTAGAATCCAAAAATCATCGTATTATAATCAGATGAGTAGATGGTTTGTTTAAAGTTTGGCTCATTAATCTGATGCAACCAAGTCCAAGAATATGGAGCTCTCTCTCTTAATGAATAGAGTCAACGGTCCCTACCATTTGACACTGAATTAGTTGACATGGGTACCATTCAGCAGGATATAGGTTTCAATTAGCTGGCACAATTCGGCAACATATGGGTTTCAATTAGTTGGCCCCATTAAGCAGTTTATTACCCTTTTCGGTTTCAGTTTTAAAATCACCCAATTCCTAGATCAAAGGGAGGAGGAAAAGGTATAGGTGTCATATTCTGAATATATGATGAAACATCAAAGAAACTGTCAAGTGTGTTGAACGCTAAAAAAACACCCCAATTTCTATCTGCTCCATGTAAGGCCCAATAGGTCTGATTCTATCACTAAAACTATCCTAAAATGGGGGTCCCACTTCAACTTTTACCAATAATTTTTGTTAATGAAAGTAAAGGTGTGCCAATTACAGAATAGTAGAACATGTTGGTTAGAGATGCCAGCTTTCCAGAGTGTTTTGGACATGCTTTCAGGCTGAGTTTCACTACCACACTTCCATGGAAAGGTCCTCTTCAAAGAGGCACTCAAATTAGTCGAAGTCAGTGTTTTCCATTGACATTGCTACGTCCATTCCTCTTGATGTGAAGGTCCATAAGCTTGCTTTTTTGGCTTTTTCATGGCAGGCTTTCCTATTACCCGCGTTGTTCGTGTGGTGTAATTCTCTTTTTCCATGATGTACTTATTTGTTCTATTTGTTTATGTAAAGCTTGTTCTTCATGCTCAAAATAAATTTATATTATTCATGTATTTATCAAAAGAAAAAATGAATTTATTATCGATGACTTAAGGCTCCACAAGTTGTCCAAGTCAGCCCTCCTATGATCATGTCGACCTACCCAAGGAGATGTTGAAAATGTAGTGAGCAAGGTTTTTTGGCTTGTGCCTTAACCAGTGAAAATCTCGAGTTGTCCTCGTGAGTTAGACTTTAGTTAGGATGAGTTATTTCCAGTTTATTGGAATAATCATCAAGTTAGCATGCATAGAGTTGGAGCTTCAGTTAAGTGGACTCTTCATCAGTTTGACTACAAAACAAGGTGGCAGTTAGAAGTTCAGTTAGAGCGAGTTAGTATTCAGTATTGATTGAAGGAAGAGCGAGTCAGATCTCCAGTGTTGGTCGAAGAGAGCATGAGTTATCAACTCCAGTGATGAATGGAAGGAGAGTGAGTAACACTCTTAGTTAACTTGCTATCAGAGCTCGAGTTCTAAATTAAGTTGGGCCTCCTTGCATGGATTGAAGTTTGTCTATAAAAGGACGAAGGCACAAGGATTATTCAATTTTTTGTGCACAAGTCTGTGAGACAAATCAGCTTATGAGTTTGTGAGAAGAGTCTTGTTTGTGGAGAGCACAGAGAACTTGTTTCGAAAGAAATAGGATGAACAAGTGCGCTAGAATCTAGGAGTTGGTTGTGCGCAAGACAGAGGAACTGGGGTCCCTAGAAATAGGGGCTGAAGTGCGCTAAGAAATAGGGCCCAAGTGCGCTAGAAAATAGGGCCTAAAGTGTGCTAGGAATAGGAGATCAGCACAAGGAAGGAGGACCATAATTGAAGCAAGACAGCAAGGTTTGCAAAGCAAGTCAAGGAGGTCGCAGAGGAAGAATTGTGTGCAGGGATAAAGATCAAGTAACGATCAAGGAAGGCCAAGACCAATTGTATTAGCTGAGATTTGTGCGAGAAGCAGAACACTTTCTCAAGAAAGACGAATTGCTCAAATTCAATTGTTCCAAGGACAATCAATAAAATAACCACGTCAAGCAATGTTGGGTTTCCTGAGAAAAATAAGTGTCAATTTGTGCATGCATTTTCATCTCTGTGCTTTTATTTCGCTACATTTAAGTTGTTAAGACACTTTGTATCTTGGTGAAAGTTAACTAGATTTCAGTTTTTAGTTATTCACTAAGTAATTGCAGAGTTTAATGGAAATTTAACATGGTATCAGAGCATAGATTAGTACAACAACCAACACCAGATTGACCAATTAATGGACAATGCAGATCAAGCAGAAGGCTTACGCTAGAGTTTGGAGAGCAGAGTAGTTCTTTGGATAGTAATATGGTATTCCAAGGACTAAGGTCAGCTCACAGTTTAGAGGGAGCCTTGAATTTCTAGCCATGGAAGGAGCGGATCTCAGTTGTGTTGGAAGATAATGGAGTGCTCAAGTATGTGAAGCAAGCAATAGCTCCACCTCAAGATGCCCAACAATTTGATCCAGCATACCAAGAATGACACCAAGGGGAGCAAGATCATTGTTGAGGGGATCAGAGATCAAATTATCCCTCATCTCCATGAGAAGAAAACAGCATATGAGATGTTTAAAACTAAGTTGCACGAAACGGGGAAACGGGTACGAGTTTCTGAAACGAGAAGCGATACGAAACGTGACCTCCCCAAATTTTGGAAACGGGGAAACGCGAATATATATATATATATATTGAAAATATTTAAATATATATATATGTGTGTGTGTGTGTGTGTGTGTGTGTGTGTGTGCAATCATAAAGCATAAATGATACATTATAATTTATACACTTAACATTAAGATTTAATTTACATCACATTTACTCATGAATGATCAAATAATGAAAATAAAATATCGGAATATCCAAAGCAACCTTTATTATATATCCAAATCTCAAAATCAGCCTTTATTTATATTAATATATGAGGCTCCAAGTACAATAAAGACTATAAGGCTGCAAGAGAGAGATCCAAATCAGGATTTTCTGCATCTACATCCCATTCTTTAGAAGGGCCATTGTTGTATTGGGAGTCTCCTCCTACATAGTTGAACGACCTTAGTGCTCTTGATTAAATACACGTTTCATACCCTAGTACCCTACATGATCTTGATTATTGGGAGTTTCCCCTGTATAGAGGGCTAGGTTCTCTTGTTAAAATACAAGTTCCATACCCTAGTACATGATAAAATCCAATGGAAACATTGCAATCCCTCCAACCCTGAAATCCTGAAAAACAAATAAGTCTGCTGGATTTTGAGTGAGATCTAAAATTCTACTTTCTCCATATGAAATCCAATGAGGGTGAAACCACTCTCAAACATCCTGAGTCATTTCATGGTAATGTTAAAAATTTAAGTAAAAGGATGAAAATGAAAAATAAAGGAGAAAAAACACAAGTTAATGAGGAAATTAACATACCCTAAAAGTAAATTAAAAAACAAATTAAAAAAAAAAAAAATTAAAAAAAACACAAGTTAATGAGAAAACGTGGGTTGTATGGCCCTGAAACGCGTTTCCGGCCGTACTGGCCACGTTTCCGTTTCGGGAAACGTGGCAGTATGGCCAGAAACGCATTTCACGGCCGTACCAAACGCGTTTCCGCGTTTCGTACCACGTTTCCTGCAACATAGGTTTAAAACCATCTTAGATATGTATTAGGGTTCCAGTGATGCTAAGAAGCTTGCTCTCAAAGAGAAGCTAAGTATCTAAATGAACAAATGAGAGCCCATCATCACATACCTTTTGAAGTTCACTTAGGTTTGAGATGAGCTAGGTAGAGTGGGTGTGACTATAGCAAACCATGACCTTGTGGGTCTTGCACTTCTGGGACTTCACAAGTCTTGGTATAGTTTCCAGATGCAGTAAGTGGCAGAGAGAATATTACCAGTTGGGAAACGTTATGGAGTGACTGCATCCAAGAAGAAATCCAAAGAGGGACGAGAGTTGGGAGATCAGCTCTGATAGAGGACAAGGAGAACTTTGCCCTGGCAGGGAAAGGTGGCAAAGCCAAGAGCAAGAAGGGCCAAGGAGAGGCCGTGTCCAGTCAAAAGGGCGAGAAGAAGAAGGATCTAAGAAAGATCAAGTGCTTCCATTGCCATGAGTTCAGCCACTATGCCACTAAGTGTCCTAATTGGAAGGAGTCTAGTAAGGATCATGTAGCTACATCAGTTGAGGTAGATGTGTTTTCTTCTCAGTTCATGAAAGATTTCTCATTGATAGCTTGCATGGCAAGCTCGACAAACAACAATGTATGGTATATTGATTCAGGAACACCCTTCCACATGATCGGAAATAAGGAGTATTTCAACCACCTGGAGGAGAAGGACATGCAATTTCAAATTAAGCTAAGAGATGATGGCAAGTACACAACTAGGGGTGTTGGTAACCTGGTACTTTCAATTTTTAGAGGGAGTCAGGTAGCTTTCTCCATCTCAAAGATGTCCTCTATGTTCCAAGCCTGAAGAAGAACCTTGTTTCAGTAGCTACCCTTGAGGACAAGAGTTATTATGTCATCTTCAATAGAGGAAAGGGTTGCCTCCAACACTTAGCTTCTGGAAGTAAGAAAAAGATAAGTGTGAGGAAGAAGAATCAATACTTGCTACAAGTTGAGACAAGCACAGCCTTGAGCAACAAGTCAGGAAGTGCACAAAGTAGAGACATGAGGGTGGAGGAGAGCAAAGCTCTAAGGGAGTCCTTAGAGCAGGAGCAAGTTAGAGCTCTCAAGGAGGAGCCTTGGCCAATATCACAATTTGAGTCTCGGCTAGTTAGCAAGTGGGTCGACCAGCAGGATGATGAGGGCAGAGCCCAAGGCAAGTGGAGGCAACCACTCAGTAAGTAACTCCCAATATAAGGAGAGTTCAAGCCAAGTGAACAAAAGATTTGCTTGGGGAGGTTCAAAAAAGAGTTGGACCTCCCAGTACCACCTTCAAGGAGAGTAAGCAGCCACAGAGATACGCGAAGCACATGGCACATATGGTTGAGGTGATAGACTCGCAAAATAGGAGTATGGTTGGAAGCAACGGGTCTTCAGATCAGATTCTGCAACAGCGAGTAGGGAAGTCTTCTAGTTCAAAAGGAGCAGTTGCAGCAACAAATAATGTGGTGGTGTTGAAGACAAATCCAAGTGGAAGAGGTTCTTCCAGAAGTACCTTCCTCACTAAGAGGGAGTCTTGAAAATGTAGCAAGCAAGGTCTTCTGGTTCATGATTTAGCCAATGAAGACCTCAAGTTGTCCTCGTGAGTTAGACTTCAATTAGGATGAGTTATTCCCAATTTACTGGAATAATCATCAAGTTAGCATGCGTAGAGTTGGAGCTTCAGTTAGGTGGAGTCTTCATCAATTTGACTACAGAACAAGGTGGCAATTAGTAGTTCAGTTAGAGAGAGGTAGTCTTCAGTCTTTATCGAAGGAAGAGTGAGTTAGATCTCCAGCGCTGATTGGAAAAAGCACAAGTTAACAACTCCAGTGTGATTGGAAGGATAGCAAGTAACACTCAGTTAACTCGCTATCATAGCTCGAGTTCTAAATTAAGTTGGGCAACCTTGCATGGATCGAAGTTTGCCTATAAAAGAAGGAAGAAGGCACAAGGATTATTCATTTGTTTTGTGCACAAGGTTGTGAGACAAAGCAACTCACGAGTTTGTGAGAAGTGTCTTGTTTGTGGAGAGGGCAAAGAACTTGTTTCTAAGAAATAGAAGGAACAAGTGCGTTAGAATTTAGGAGTTGGTTGAGTGCATGAAGGAGGAGCTAGGGTCCTAAGAAATAGGGGTTGAAGTGCACTAAGAAATAAGGCCCAAGTACGCTAGAAAATAGGGCTTGAAGTGCACTAGGAAATAGGAGATCGATGCAAGGACTAAGGGGCTCAAGTGTGCAAGGAAGGACGAGCAAAATTGAAGCAAGACAGTAGGGTTTGCAGAGCAAGTCAAGTGGGCAGCAAAGGAAGAATTGTGTGCAAGAACCGAGATCAAGGCAGGCCAAGATCAATTGTATTAGCTAAGATTTGTGTGAGAAGCAGAAGGCTTTCTCAAGAGAGACAAATTAATTTGTAATAAATTAAATTGCTCCAATGACAATCAATAAAATAGCCACATCGAGCACGCAAGTTTTACCTTTTGGGTTTCCTGAGAAAATTAAGTGTCAATTTGTGCATGTGTTTTAATCTTTGTGTTTTTATTCCACTGCTTATAAGTTGATAAGATGCTCTATATCTTGGTGAAAGTTAACTAGATTTCAGTTTTTAGTAATTCGTTGAGTAGTTGCAGAGTTTCGTGGAAATTTAACAGGAGACACCCATTCATCCTTCAAGAAACCTATAAGTAGCCCATTCGTCCTCCATCCAAGATGCACTTTGGATCACAAGCATTACAAGTATATCTTTGTTCTCTAGTGAAGGAAGACAAGAAGATAAGGAGAACAAAAAGAAGAAAAACAAGTCATCTATCTGCCCTTGCTCAAGTGACTACACAAGGCTGAGATCAGTCTGAGTTTCTATGTTGATTTTTTCAAGGTGGAATCCAAAGTTTTTGAGGTGAAGTGTGAGCTTTCTATGGCACAGAAAGAGGTCAAAATTCGGCCCCAATACATACCTATAACAGACCTTGAACAAGAGCACTTGTGGACAGTTTGTAGATGTTTTGACTTGGAATTTTGTGGAGGGTCGACTTGGCACTTTTTGGACTATCATCTTGCTATCATGTTGGTCAATTTATCTATGACTTTGATATCTCTTGTTGAATTAATTATCTAAAGAAAGAATTGTTGGGTTTTTACCCCAAGTGTGTTTTCCCACGGTAAACATTGTGTTGATTATGTGGATTGTGATCTCTACTTTTCATATTCTTGTATGGTTGAATTTCTAAAGTATAATTGCTTGATTAAGAAGTTATAAATGCTAAAAGAAGATATATAATAATCACAAGTAATTATCAATGTTCAGAAATAAGTGTTAGTCTACATTGCACTTGATTTTTCAACAAGAAGGGCAAGGGGGAGCAACAACAAAAGCAGGTAGGAACATTTGTGAAAACTCAAACGAATGAATTTGTTACCAAGTTTGAAAAAAAATATATCAAAGGTATTTTGCCACTCTACCCGTACATTTCCAAGAAACATTTGGTAGGTGGACAATAGAGCATCAGGCACATGACATCAGCTCAAGAGTTATTTCAAGTCTAACAAAGTGGGACTCAAGAGAATAGGTTGAACTTGGTGATGATGCCAAGTAACCAGTAGCTGGAGTTGATCCCATTCCCTTCCAATTCCAATCAAGTGACTCTTTAGGCCTTTGATGATGTCTTGCTTGTTCAAGGTCTCAAGAAAAAATTGCTTTCAACATTAGTTATGGAGGATATGGGCAATGTAGTAGAGTTCAAGAACCAACAAGTTCTTATCAAACCGACGTTATCTAACTCAGAAGTAGCATGAGTGATGGGGATTAGGGTAGGCAACTTGTACATGTTACAGAGTCAACCTATTCGAGCCCTACTTCACAACACAGATAGCTTATGTGAGCTATGGTACAAGAGGATGGAGCACCTACATTACAAAGAGTTGTCGATTATGAGGAAAATAGTCATGGGTCTTCCAAAATCTAGCATTAAGCAGCAAAGACTACGCAAAGGGTGTGCACTTGGAAAGCATGCCAAGGCTACTTTCCCAAGTAGAGAGCACAAGTCTAAGAGGATTGTAGGCCTAGTGCATTCAAACGTATGTGGAACAACGACAATAGCATCAATCACAAGAAGCATGTACTATGTATCCTTCATTGATGACTTCTCTCGCAAGGCATCGATCTACTGCTTAAATACAAAAGATGAAGTCTTTAAGTTTCAAGAGTTCAAAGCTCTTGTTGAGAACTAGATGGAGAAGAAGATTAAGGTTTTGAGATCGAATAATGGGGGTGACTAGAGTTCAAGGGTTTCTGCAAGGAGGTAGGAATTAAGAAGGAACTTACTATTTCAATGTTTATACAACCAGCGACAAAATGGCGTTGTAGAGTGAAATAATTGATCTGTCATAAGTGCTACTAAGGCCATGATTCATGACTAGGACTTGTCAATGTTTCTTTGGTAGAACCATACAACACAACAATCTACATCTAGGTCATGTGTCCTCCTAGGATCATGGGGGATAAGTCACCAAAGGAGGCATTCACTATTGAGAAGCTAAAGATTAATCATTTCCCCATCATTCGTTATTCAGTCTAGATCCATGTACCTAGAGAAAGTAGGACCAAGTTAGAGCCCTCTAGCAAGAAGGGTTTATTTGTGGGTTACAATGAGACTTTTAAGGAAGACTTTGCATCCAGGAAGTCATGTGATCCCATTTCGGTGATAGAGGAGGAGTAGGAAGCTTAGAAGTTTGATCCAAAGTCACCGAAGACACCAGCAAGTCCCTGTTCAAGATGACAACCAAGGAGCACATTTAGGGAGAACAAGCATCCGAAGAAGTTTCATTCTAACATGGCTTTGATGAGCAACATCATTGGTCCAAGCCTTCCAATTTTCAAGAGGCATCAAACCAACAGGCATGGAAAGATGCCATGGTGGAGGAGTACGCCTCCATTATGAACAAAGATGTTTGGGACATAATGCCAAAACCGAAGGGGAAGTTAGTAGTAACATCTAAGTGGCTCTACAAAACCAAGCATGTTATAAAAGGTAGCATCGAGAAGTTAAAGGCGAGGTTTGTGGCCACATGGAGTTGATTATGAAGAGACATTTGCTCCAATTTTCAAGTACACTTCCATTCGATAATTATGTTTATAACTTCAATGACGGGATGGAGGATACATCAAAAGGATGTAAATACAACTTTCCTTAATGGGATCATTGAAGAAGAAGTGTACATAGAGAAACCTCGGGGCTTCAAGGTAAATGGGAAGGAGTCCCATGTTTAAGGGCTTAAGAAAGCCTTGTATGAACTTAAGCATGAACCAAGGGCATTGTATTCCACAATTAATGGACATTTGTTGAGTATGGGCTTCACCAAAAGTGAAGGAAATCCTAGCTTATATTATATATTCATCAGGACCGATCTGCTTATTTTGGTGCTATATGGACATTTGTTTCTTACAAGTGTAGCAAAACTCATTATAAGGTGCAAAGCAAATATGGTATTTGAGTTTGAGATGAAGAACAATAGCATGATGCATTACTTCTTGGGTTTGGAGGTTTGGTGAAAACCAGGTGAGATGTTCCTTGGGCAAGGTAAATATGTAGTTGAGATCCTAAAGAGATTTTGGATGGAAGACTGCAAACCCATGGCCACACCCATGATCACTAATATAAAGTAGGCGATGGCTTCAAATTCAAGATTGGTGGATCCCACATTGTGCAAGCAGTTGATAGGCTCCTTAATGTATTTGGTCTATAGCAAACCAAATATATGTTTTGCAATGAACACCTTGAGTCAGTGTATGGTGGAGCCAAGGCAAGAGCATTGGGTAGCAGCACAACATGTGCTCAAATATTTGAGGAGCACAATGGGGTATGGTGATTGGTTTGAGATATCTTCGAGATGGTGAAGTGAAGTCAAAGGGTTATATAAACTCAAATTGGGCAGGTAATTCAGCAGACAAAAAAAGCACCTCAAGGTGTTACTTTATAGCCTAGTTCAATGCCAACCTAGTTCAACAAAAAGCAAACTTTTGCGGCACTTAGCTCAGCAAAGGCAAAGTATATGGAAACTAGTACAATGAATTGTGAGACCATCTGGCTTCACAATTTACTTGTAGGATTTTATTTGAACAAGATTTGGATCCTGCAATGATCTACTGTGACAACTAGAGTTGCATCAAACTCTTTGAGAATCCAATATTTCATAACCAATACAACCATAGAAAAATCAGGTATCGCTTCATTTCAGAAAGGAGCAATGAAGCTCCAATATATTCCCACCAATTAGTTGGTAGCTAATATTCTAACCAAGTCCTTAGCAAAATGGAAGTTCCAAAACATTCGGAGACAGACTTGGATTGGTGCATAATTCTTTCCTTGCCAAGAAAGAGTGTTGAGAAATATAGCTCGAGTGGGAGCTTTTTGCATAGTTTAGGTGTGAATGTGCGAGAAGTAGATCAAGGCAACTTCTAATGACCACTTAGTAAAAGTGGAAAATAATTCCATCATGTAATTTCACTTAAATAAATAGAAGTATGGTCTCAGAAGGAGGATTGCTCAACTTCATCTCTCCCTCTGCTTGGTCTATTTAATTTTTTCACTGCTCATCTTTGTCAATTTCAGTATTTGTTATTTCTTTCTAGTTACCTATGTGAGTGAGGTCATCTCTATGTTTTGGCATTTCATTGTTCTGCCAAAGGGCTCAAATGTCTCCCCCTTTAATCTCCATTGAACTCTGAGTTGGTTGGTTGTATTGGCTTGGGTTATTATCAGAGGACCTATTAAATCGCACTCCCTTAGAGATCCTTTGTTGTGGTTAGTTGTTGTCTCTAATCACCTCTACTCTTCATTAGCTTGTATAGAGATTCACTTAACTTTTCCTCCACACACCATTGTTATATTTAGTCTCAGTTGTTTCCTTTGGGTCACAAATGTGAGTGAGGTCGTCTTTGAGTATAGGGTTTTAGTTGTTGCATCGAAGGGCTTGTTTTCTACCTTCATAATTCTTCAAGAACTCTTAACTAGTCGGTTGCTCTTGTTTACATCATTCTGAGAGAAGCAACTAAGCTGCATTCCCTTTGTGATCCTTTGTTGGGGCTGGTTGTTGTCACTTGTTACTTCTGCTCTTGTTGTATGGGGAAGTTAGCATTATTCTTTTGGGATGTTCTCTCCTCTAGCCTCTCGTTTCTCTTCCCAACTGTGCTTTGCATCATGCCTACAGTCCATCACCCCTCTGGTTGTAAGAGCCATCGTAGGGCCCACCCCACCTCCACTTCCAGGGCTAAGGCTACAACAAAGTGTTTGGCTACAACAGATGTTGTTAGTATTCCTCTGAAAATTCACAAAGAAATCCACCAAGCAAAGGAAGAAGCTCGAGTAGAGAAAAGGTTTATCCCCGACGTCGAAATTTAGGAAGAAATAAATAGTTGGATACCTGAGACGAAAAATACTTGCACAAGACAAACCCGCTATATGTAGATTGTGGATTTGTACCTATTACCCACCAAAAGTGGGTGACCCCATAGGAGAATTTTTCTCCTTGATTTGTCCTCAACCAACAGCCACCATTGTAGCTGATACATTGTGCCATTTGATCTCAGCTCCTTGAGCTAGTCATATGTCCCATCACCCATTTGTCGAGAGCATATGTTTGAAGGTGGATCATCCAATCCTAAAGGTATGTTTTTCATTGTGCAATCAAGTGCTTATGCTTGTTTTTCCTTGGGCACATTAGACATGGATTATTTGGTGACTTGGAAGGAGGGGTTGACTGTAGTTTTGTTCCCTTACCTTAAATGGGGGGGGTGGTTAATCCCCAATCCTAGTCCCATGGGATTTCCCCTATTGGCTTATAACTTCACAAAGGGAGTGAAAACCCTGATTTTGGTAGTGCAGTCCCATTTTCCCATTTCATATTTTTCACTCCCCTCCACACATTCCAAGCCCTATTTCATCATCTTCCCTCTTCGGGTCCACAAGGCACTGCTACACCACCTCCCCTTGTCCACATGTTTAGGTTGGGCCTGAAAATGTTGCTCTAAAGGTTGATGCAGTGAAAAAGAAAAAATTAAAAGCATATCATTGCCAAGAACAAGAAACAAAAGAAAAGAATATTATAAAATGCAAAAGATGGTTTGGACATTAAAATAGAATGTGGGCAAAAGCCAAACATGAGCTCTACCCCTTCATTACGGCCATCACCCCAGCTCCTAGGGCGCCATGAGTGCCCCCACATCATTAAGGAACCCATGATTGTCCCAACCCCTAGGGCATCAATCTTTAACCTCCTTAAGGGCGGTTTTCGCCAATTTTGAATCATTTTAGACTCCATAGCCCAAGGGACTAAGCACTAGTCCAAGAAGTTTGGTGATCAATTCTTCCTTTCTCCTTCTTTTCACTCCTTTAAATTTTCAGCCCCTCTTTCCTAGGACAGCTAGCTAGCGCATCAAGCGAAATCCTCATGAGGAGGAATTTTTGGATTATGTTCGAACAAAACTCTTCTTTGAGCTCTTGTCTAGAGAATCTCCAATTTTGGTTGACTTCTCATGGTGACTTATCCATAAATTCTTGTGCCCTAGGTGTGCCCTAGAAGGGAAACCTAGCTTATTAAGTTATTTTTCCTTGGATAGGTGGATTTTTTTAGGGTTGTATGAGCTTTGTATTCAATGGAATAAATCATAAGAGGCCCTTTCTCCTTCCTTACCTTGACCTAGTGAATACCTTGGAAGCATTTCTTCCCATGCTTATTCACAAAACCCTATGTCTAGTGCAAGCCCTTCCTAGGTCTTTCAAAGAGAGCAAAGAGCCCTTAGGAAGTGTCATAACATCACATAAAGCTCCTTAGAGAGATCCTACTTCATTCGAGAGACTTGACCTTAGGAAAACACATCACTATTGCATATCTCAAACCCTAGGTCTTGATCTTCTCACTCAAGGTCTTTCTTGGAGAGCGTATTAGCTTCTTTGAAGCATTGAACTTTTATTGTGTCTCTCCTTGAATGTATTTTGTGAAATCACTTCATAGTTAGTCATTGACATATTTATTTCAAGTGATTTTCTTCCTACCAAGACTCCTCCCATTCGTGAACGTCTATAAAGAGCAAGGGGCATTGATTGAGGTGACAATGGGTCTTTGTCCCATTGTTGTCACTTGGTCTAGTAGTTGTCCCATAGGTTACCCTCCTAGGGCCCTACTAGATTGTGTGGTAACGGTACCGGTACATTAAAATTTAAAACTTTTATGGGGAAATCTCTTGTGGAGAGATCAAAGACCCAATAGGAAATTCTCATATGCATCAATGAGGTTCAAAGGCAAATCCGAAAATTGGATGATAAGGTATCTATCTTGGCAAAGAACGTAGTAGATCTAGAATTTCCTCGTTCTAATGGGGATACTGAAGAACCAGCCACCATATAGGTGGACTCTCCATCAACCTAGATGTTAATATGGTTTTTATATGTTTTTTGTTTTAGAGCCAACATAGCTGCCAGTTGCAGTCTAGATAGGATGCAATTTCATGGCTTTATTTTGAACAGGATATCATACTTCCCAATAGTGTGGACAAAAGCACTAT
The DNA here is from genome assembly GCA_000404065.3 of Pinus taeda. Classification (NCBI taxonomy): domain Eukaryota; kingdom Viridiplantae; phylum Streptophyta; class Pinopsida; order Pinales; family Pinaceae; genus Pinus; species Pinus taeda. The sequence continues at coordinate 137,760 of APFE031127360.1, read as the reverse complement.
TTTTGTGCTACTAGGTTGGTTTCCCAAGTGGTAGGCTAGTGACAGCAACAAGGATTTTAAGTATACTTTAATCATAATATAAAGTTCTACCAATCCTTAAAAATTAAAAAAAAAAAAGTGAAACTCAAATTTTCTATATTCTCGTAGTCCTAGAAATCTAAATGAAATATTCTAAAGATTCTAGAATATTAGTGAGTTAGATTTGTTCTAATCTTGGTCATACACCTCATTATTGAGATAAGGTAGTTGCCAGGATTAAGGAGATTGGTTGCTAAGAATTGAGAGATTAGTTGCTAAGTTTTGGGAAATTAGTTGCTAGGATTGAGGAGATTAGTTATCTACCTCGAAGCATAAATAGAACAAGATGGGAGCGGTAGAGGACACACATTTTCGTACAACAAGAAGACTCAAGAGATCAAGAGACATCAAGAGAGCAAATTCAAAGCACATAATAGGAACCAAGATCGAGAAGCAAGCATATTCTCAGTTGTCCAATAGCTTGATTCATCTCAGTAAGTGCACATCTGAGTTTTATGTGGACAACTGAGGATCAAGGGATTGCCTCTCATTATAGCTTGGGGGTTATGGTTGGTAAGAAATGATGGTTTCTTTAAAACTAAGCTTATTCCAACCATGCAACTCACTTCACAAGGGATGAATATTCTCAAGTGTTTAAAGCAAATTAAAGTTGCAAATTCAACAAGGATTATTATTGAGGAAGAAATTTGCTTATTTTGATGGCGCTACTCAAGGTAATCTGCAACTATATGGAGCAGGTAGAGCCTTACATGGGATACACATGCTTTAATTCAAAGCAGGTTTAGGTCATGGCTAAAATAGTTCTGTAAAACTCTTGAATTTACCCACAAAAAAGGGTGTTTCAAAAAATTCAAATATTCAATGATTCTTAGGTCGTGATTAATTGGATACAAGGGGCTTCTACATTAGAAACCTCCCTCTTAAGGCCTATCTTTGAGGAGATTCAAGTATGTTTAGGTGCTTTCAATCACATCCCTTTTCATCATGTTTTGACAAAAAGGAATGTGTTGGCAAATGAGTTGTATAAGGTAAAAGGAATGTGTTGGCAAATGAGTTGTCTAAGGTGGGTATTTCTTTGGACATTGGTCTCTAGCACATCTAGGTCAATGAGGAGTGTCAATCCTCTAAAAATGAGCATCCCTCTTTTTTGTAAGTCATTGTCAAGGTATTTCACATGTGTGTATATTTTCCAGCTTTTAATATTAATGTACAAGACTATTAAGTTTTGAACTATATGTCGACATAAATGATCGACGAGTGTATGTTTTTGACCAATGGTCAAATCAAAATCCAACCATATAGGAAACGATATCTTTGAAAGAAAAATAAAATCAATTCAATTCAATTTTGAAGCACAACTTAGAGCACAAGAAAAATATTTTCAAGATCCAAAAAGGAATCTTGTCTAAAGAACCACAATCACACCATGATATCAAAATTTAAAAAAAAAAATGAAAGACAAAAAGTGTGACAACAAAAACTTAAGTTGTGAAATGCCAAAAAACAAAATCTACAAACCTGATTAAAGGTCAATCTATCACTACAAACGAAGTCGAAGCCATCACAAGTAAATTGGATCAATGAAAATGAAGCACAGTTATAGCCCCACCAAGGTCTGATTCCTCAAGAGAAAAGGGCATCACGTTCCCACAAAGGGGGCGGTGATAAGTAGTTGAGTCAACATGGTCATTGAGATAAGCAAATTGGTCATGTGCCTCACAAATGTAAATTCCCACCTCTTGATAAGGCATCCTATAAGGCTTTGAAATTTATCTTATTTTACCCATAAAAAAAGGGTGTTTCAGAAATTCAAATATTCAATGAATCTCAAGTGGTCATTAATTGGATGTGAGGGGCTTCTACATTAGGAAACTCCCTCTTAAGGCCTATCTTTGAGGAGATTCAGGTATGTTTAGGTGCTTTCGATCACATCCCTTTTCATTGTGTTTTCAAAGAAAGGAATGTGTTGGCAAATGAGCTGTCTAAGGTGGGTATTTCTTTACAGGCTGGTCTCTAGCACATCTAGGTCAATGAGGAGAGTCAATCCTCTAAAAATGAATATCCATCTTTTTTATAAGTCATTGTCAAGATATTTCCCATGTGTGTATATTTTTCAGCTTCTAATATTGATCTACATGACTTTATATGAGACCTATGGTTGAGAATTTTTGTTTTATGACGCTTTTTGGAGAGCTAAGATTAGGTTTGTACTATATGTCAAGACATAAATTTGGCAATGATCTACAAGTGTATGTTTTTGATGGGGTTCTTTTTGGACTTTATATTAATACCTAATGAGGGTATTTTCTAATGTTTTGATGTATATCTAAGAAGTAGAGTGATGAGGGAGAGAACATTAATCGTCTCCCTGATATGGAGTCGTGAAGATCGTATGGCATGCAAATGATGTTGAAGTTGTAACTAGTGTCGATCTTCATAATGTAATGTAATTTTAACATTGACATATTTATTATATTCATTATTATTATATTTTATTTTTGGTCAAAGCATGTTCTTCATGCTCAAAAATTCAAAAAGAGTCAAAAGAATTTATGATGAGTCAAAAGAATTTCCATTTGAGTCATGTCCCATCTGGACATTTGAAGGAAAAGAAATTGAATTTTATTTTTGAGTCAAAGAGTCAACTCATAAACCAAATCGGCCCTCCTTGGACAAGTCATCCCAGTGGCACCTATTCAACCCTCCTGGACAGCTATATATAAGAGGCAAGTTCGACCTCTTGGATTCATTCACTCACTCATCACATCAGTCGTCGATTTATGTACCTAATCAAGAAGAAAGAAAGTCGAAGTCAAAGGAAAGAGAAGGAAGTCAAAGGAGAGAGAAAATTCAAATCTTGCCTTGTTTTTGTTCACATGTGTGGAAATTATGTGGCATCTTTGAGGTAATTACAAGGTCGAAATTCAGGCTCCACTGCAAGACCAAAAATTCTGTGATTTTGACCAACTGACTTTTGTTGACTTTCCCTTGTTGGAGGAGGGTCGACTTTAGATCTTTGTGGCAGTTTTTGGTCTTGGTCTTCGGTCTTGGATATCTCATTTAGAGAAGGATTGTTGGGATTTTCCCCTTGTAGGGTTTTGCCCTGGCTTGGAGCCTAAATCTTGGTGTCTCTTGTTTTCTTGTGATCTTTATGTTTTGCACATTTATAGAATTGCTTGATGAAGAAGATAACATAAGTTATACGAAGTCAACTAACATTCACAAGTAATTATCAAGTCAAGAGAAAATCAAGCATCATCTTCATTACACTTGGTTTCTCAACATGGAATCAGAGCTAAGGTAAAAGGAAGGCAGTTTGAAGATCACAACTTGTTGGCATATTTGAAGACACTCTTACAGCAGATATCTCTCTCTCTATCAAAGCAAAGAATGAAGGCATGAAGATCATATTGTTGAAGACATTTTCATAGCAGCCATCAATCACCTAAGGGCATTGTTGAAGGCTCTTGGAAATATCATCATAAAACAGCTCTTGCTCACTCATCAGCATTCTTAAAGACATTCTTATAACAGTTTTTCCTTTTTTGACAAGTAAGTACTCTCCTATACTCTATGTCTAATCCTCCCAACTAGATGACATTCGTTCGTAAGGAAGGCACCAAACTTGATGGAGCTTCTAACTTCAAGGCTTGGAAAAAGAGAATTGATCCAGTTCTCAAAGAAAATGAAGTCATGCAATTTGTTGAAGGCAATGTTCCAGTACCAGACAAAAACAATGCTCAAGAAGTAGCCAAATACTATAAGGAAGAAATTAGAGTTCAAAAAATTGTATGAGTCTATCAAAGATCATATTATCTCTTTTGTTTTAGATCTGTCTACATCCAAAGAAGTCTATGATAGATGGGTCAAATTATATTCCATCAATACTACCGGCCAGAAGATATCTCTAAGGAATCAACTCTTATGGAACAAAAATGACAAAAGAAGATGCAGCTTCATGCTTTATGAAGATATCAAAAATAAAAGATCAACTACAAGGACTTGGAGAAACCATATCTGACTCTGAATTAATCACTTTCATAATCAATGCTCTACCTCCAGCTTGGAATGGTTTTGTAGGAGGTATCTATGCAAGAAAAAGATACTCTGACTTTTGAAGAACTTTGGGCTCTATGTGTTCTAGAATAAACAAGGCTGAAGGCTAAAGATGATACTAAACCCAATAATGAAAATCCTCAAGCCTTTGCTACTAGATCAAAGGAGAAGTCTGGAAATTTTGGAAGATTTGGATGTCATCACAAATACAACAACAAGAAGCCTCATGGAAACAAGGATATGTCCAAAGTTCAAGTTTTGGTTGCCATGAATATGGACACATGAAAAGCGATTGTCCCAAAAAATCTAAGAACAATAAAAGCAGCAAAAGGAAGGAAAGAAATGAAGCACTAACAGTTGAAGGAGCCAAAAAGAAACCCAAGGTCGAAGACAACAAGGACCTCTACTATTAACAATAATGAAGAATATAACAAGTACCAGGTTTGCAAACAAGTTTGATTTTCATTTCTTATTTAGAAGATGGCAGTTAAAATAGCAGTTACAGTTATGTTTGAAGATAGAAGATTTTTGGATTCATAAATTGCAAAGTAATGGAGATCAAGTTTAAGAAGGAGCATATAGAAATAGAGACATTGAAGTTGTCTAAACAGAATTCCAGAAAAAGCATACAGTCACATTTAAGATGTTCATGTATCCAAAATTTCATCATGAAGATTTAGAGGTAGCCGTCATCTCTTTTAGAGACAAGGACTATCAGTTGACAATAGAAGCAGAACTATAGAAGAGTCAAAATTCAATGTATTGCACTAGAAATTTCTCAAGCATGATATTCGTTTCAATTTCTGTGAAGATAAGTTGACCTCATACATTATAGAAAGTGATACTACCAGAACCAAGCATTTCGGAAGCAAACTAGATTTCGATACAGTAGATGAAAGAATTAAAGGGACGTAGCAAAGTTTATTGTACAGGAAGAGCGGGCAATTTAATAAGACAGTCAATTGAATGGAAGCATGGAAGCAAGTTTCAAAAAGAAGTTTCTATTAATCAAAGGAAGAGGTTCTCTTACTTCAGATAAAAAAGGTTGCTCCTATCATGTAGAGGGGGGAGTCTCATCATCATAGAAGACCTTGTAATTAGAAATCAAATCAAGTAATTCAAAAGGGGACACATTGACTAGAGATATTATCTTCAAAAAGTGTTGGAAGCAAAACATGATATATGTTGGTCAAATATATTACTTCTAAATGGTTGGGTAGAAAGTCAAAAGATGCTTATTACCTTCTCCTAGAAGGTTGGTTGACAGTTTATCAGATATAAGGCACCATCACTGAAGAGTTTTGATCCAGCAGCTGAATGGTTCGAATTTTGAACACATTATTTTTGGCAAAACTAACGTTGATACAATTAATGGTCATTTCTACTTGGAATTTGATGTAATTTCTTGGAAGAATGAGAAGCAAAACTCTATTCTAATGCATAGGAAGAAAAATGTGAAAGCTTGCACAAATCAGTTGTATAGAAGTTTGGCTCCATAAGATGTTTGATGTACTACTTAATGACATGATGGATTCGATTACGAAGAGCATCAAGGGACCAGGAAGATCGAAGTTCATTATGATTCGTGACATGATGCAGGATGAAGACATGAAACAACAGTATGTCTCCACTGACGAGTAGGTAGTCGAAGTATTGATGAAGTTCCTTCCTAAGGGAAAGGATGAGTATTATGAGACAAGCTTGGGCTTATGGACATCTCCTCCCTGGTTGAAAGGGAGTGAGGATCTCCTCTCTGGTTAAGGGGGAGTGAGGATGGACATCATGTTCTCCATGTGTCACGTACTATGGCCAGGACTAGCAACTGTAGGCCTAGTGCATGAAATTCGAACACTGGTAGGGAGTGTTGAAACTGTAGCTAGTGTCAGTCTTCATAATGTAATGTAATTTTATCATTGGAATATTCATTATTATTATATTTTATTTTTGGGGCATCTGAGTCATGTCCCATTTGGACATTTGAAAGAAAAGAAATTGAATTTTATTTTTTAGTCAAAGAGTTAACACAAAGACCAAGTCAGTCATCCTTGGACAAGTCAGCCCAATGGAACCTATTTATAAGAGGCAAATCCTACCTCTTGGATTACTCACTCACTCATCACATCAATCATCGATTTCTGCACCTAATAAAGAAGAAAGAGAGCTGAAGTCAAAGTAAAGAGAAGAAAGTCAAAGGAGAGAAAAATTGAGTTCTATGCCTTGTTTATGCTCACACGTGCAAAAAAATTGTGGCATCTCTAAGGTAATTACAGGGCCGATGTCCAGCCTCCACTACAGGATCAAAAATTCCGCAATTTTGACCAGATTTCAAAAAGTTTGATTAGTGTTGACTTTTGTTGACTTTAACTTGTTGGAGGAGACTTGGAGAAGGGTTGACTTGGGATCTTTGGGGCAATTTTGGTCTTGCTCCTGGGTCTTGGATACCTCATTTTGATCTGATTCTATAAGAGAAAGATTGTTGGGCTTTTCCCCATGTGGGGTTTTGTCTTGGTATATCTTAACCTTGGATTTTTCAAGCACCCACAAGTTTGTGCTCCAATTTCTTTTTGATCCCTCATAGTGGTTACTAGATCCAAGGTTAAGAAGCTAAGATAGCTCTATGCTGATCATTTATAATTACAGAATTCAGAATTGGTCTGTCCGGAAACATGACCGCGAGAACAATCTCCAAATCCATTTTGTTCTACTCTCGTTCTCATTCCCATGCCCAGCTTGAGTCTGAAACAGAACTATACTACTCAATTTTATACACATAAACATGGGCCGGGAGGTTTTCACGTTTCTTATCACCCAAAGACCTCTAACCTTGTTTCTTGTTCTGTTCCCAGTTTCTTGTTTCGTGTTTTTTTGGTAACATACTATAGCAATGCGATATATTCTCGATTATGTCTCTATAAAAAAAATATGTATTAAATGGTGTAACTGTGTAGGAATCCCCTGAAATACCAATAAGGAGGCGCATTTTCAGATTGGCGACGATTGGGCAAAAGAACCCGCGAAAAAATTCAAACCAAAAAAGCAACCGGAACAAAAACAACCCTGGAAGCAATTGCAAGCTCATGACCAAAATCTGCCAGAGTTTGACACAGATAAAAGCAGTTGTCTAACAAATTAAATTTTGTTCAGTAACAACTCCAATTGTCATACTAAATGCGTTTCAGATTCATACACCCAGCATCTAACAGAAACAAAGGACCACAAATTCAAATTCCTTTTTATAAGAAAATAGTTGGAAGCATAATAACCTTGTAGCTTGGCGGGGTGATAAATCTCCAGAGCTTGCAGCAGTCTCAGTTCCAGCTCCACTTGGGGCAACTCCTGCCAAGATAATTGAAGGAAAGAAACAAACCCCACGTAAGCAAAATAAGAATGGCCAAATTCAGGGTAAGTTGAGAAATATATTACCTTGGAAAGTGAAGATGCAGAAGAACGAGGAGCCTGAAATGGGGAATGGGCCGAGAGGCCGTCCTGGTCTTGTTCCGGCTCTGAAGCTTCTTCGGTTCCGCCCTTTCCACTCTCCGCCATTCTCACCTCGCCCTTCTGCATGTCGCTCTCGCTCTCGCTCTGGCTCTGATCTCTTTTTTCACTCTCGCTCTGATCTCTTTTTTCAGAGGAGTTTGGGAAATGTTAATGGCTTTAGTTTACAGAAATGTTGCACCCTCTACTCTAGTATGTAAAATAAAGAAAATTTCGAGTACCCAAAATAGAAAACCGATTCACAAGAGGAACTGTTGGACTTCGAACTCATTTTTATAGTTGTTCCCGCACGTGGTCAGAAGATCCGTTGAAAGGGGTATTTAGTCTCCGAAATAGATGGGACCCTGCATGGATGGAACTTGATCGTCAGATATGGTAAAAATTTGCCAAATTCTTTTCACTGTCCATTTTGGTCATGAGATGTGGTAAAAATTTTGCTGGCCATAGTAAAACTAGTTGTGTGTTTTGTGAATACATTAAAATTGTCAATGTGAAAGTGCATTGATTTTGAAATTCAAAGGGAGTTTACCTCTACTCTAATGGAGTTTGAAAAGGGAGTTTAGCTATAATGTCAGAGTTTGAAAAGGGAGTTTAGTTATATTGTCAGAGAAGGGAGTTTAGCTTGACTGTAATGGAGTTTTTGGTTGGTTTTGTTAAAATTTGGATTAATACAATATATATATGCATAATGAAATAGAAAAATAAATAAATAAATACACTGGTTTTTGAAACTCTAATTCTATGTAGGGATGAAATTTGGCTCTGTTAAAACAGAATTCAGCTCCATTAGAATGGAGTTGGTGTTCAGCTCCATTAGAATGGAGTTTGGTTTTCTTACAATTTAGACTAATATGATAAATAAAATGCTTCTAAAAAGAGAGGAAAAAAAAAAGTAAATAAACTCTGTTAAAAGTTAAAACAGAGTTCGGCTCCATTACAATGGAGTTTGGTTTTCTTACAATTTAGACTAATAAGGTAAATAAAATGTCTGTAGAAAGAGAGGAAAAAAAGTAAGTAACGAAATTACCTTCGAGCCTGTAAAAAGAGAGGAAAAAAAAGTAAGTAACGAGAATGTCAGAGTTTGAAAAGGGAGTTTAGTTATATTGTCAGAGAAGGGAGTTTAGCTTGACTGTAATGGAGATTTTGGTTGGTTTTGTTAAAATTTGGATTAATACAATATATATGCATAATGAAATAGAAAAATAAATAAATAAATACACTGGTCTTTGAAACTCTAATTCTATGTAGGGATGAAATTTGGCTCTGTTAAAACAGAATTCAGCTCCATTAGAATGGAGTTGGTGTTCAGCTCCATTAGAATGGAGTTTGGTTTTCTTACAATTTAGACTAATATGATAAATAAAATGCTTCTAAAAAGAGAGGAAAAAAAAAAGTAAATAAACTCTGTTAAAAGTTAAAACAGAGTTCGGCTCCATTACAATGGAGTTTGGTTTTCTTACAATTTAGACTAATAAGGTAAATAAAATGTCTGTAAAAAGAGAGGAAAAAAAGTAAGTAACGAAATTACCTTCGAGCCTGTAAAAAGAGAGGAAAAAAAAAGTAAGTAACGAGATTACCTTTCGATAGGTTTGAACAATGTCTGTAAAAAGAGAGGAAAAAAAAGTAAGTAAAGAAATTACCTTAAAAAGAGAGGAAGAAAAAGTAAGTAACGAAATTACCTTTCGAGCTTGTAAAAAGAGAGGAAAAAAAAGTAAGTAACGAAATTACCTTTCGATAGGTTTGAACGGAATTCGCTCTCTCGAGTCTCCGTTGTTCGAATGGAGTTGCTTTGTTAGAGTTTAGATTGTTATCGTATATATAGGAAAAAAAAAAGAGGGAAAAAATAAATAAATAAGTGTATTGATTTTGAAATTCCAATGGCGTGTGGATGAAGTTTCGTGTTAGAATAAACTTCGCATTCGGAGTTTTGCCCTTTTACAATTTAGATTATTGTGATTAATAAAATACTTAAAAAAGGAGAACAAAGAAAGTAAATAATGAAAAATACACTTAATATGTTTGTTTTGTTTTAATATAGGTTTAGGTTCACAATAAAATCTCTTTTACTTAACATCAACACTAGAAGGCTTCAATATCTTTATTAAAAATTGAAAATTTGTATCTTAACACTTAGTCAAAAAGATTGACATTTTCCCTTTAACAATGTATTATTTAGATAATTTTATATTACCTTTCTAGAGTGTCTAAGTTTATGTGGGGTAGATACTAACAATGAAAGTGACAACTTGTAGACTATTAGACAAGGTAAGAGTATAGTCTAGGTTTCAATGGTAAAGAAAGTAGAAGCATGTAAAAAAAATATGGTGGATTCCTTATACTACAACCATATGCTTTTATTTTTTGGGCCTTCCTCCTCCTTCTAGGCAATAAACACTAACATGGCATTTCCTTCTATCAATTCCTTCATAGTTGCATAGCATTAGTTGTGTATGAGTTGTTATGAGGGTTGGGAGGAGCATTACCCTCTTTACCCCCTCCACACCCAACACCACCATGCCCTCCTTTCCTTCACCTCTTGTATAGTTGCCCAACATTATGTATGAGTAGTCAAAAGAGGAATGTCAACTTCTCAATCTCTCCTCCACGCATTTTAGATTAACCTACAACTCCTCAAACCTATGGATCTACATCTTGCATAATCCAATATGTTTCAGTTGTTGACTTTGCTAGCTTTTCAACTTGCCAAACTAGCAAATCCTACTTTCTTTTTTTTTACAATGCTTTCATTGGAATAAATAATAATATCAAAATAGGCCCCTTGCAATATTACATATGGACCCAAGTCACAAAAATTCCAAATAACCCATTCTATGAAAATTCAAATGCTCAACACACTCATAAAGTGCAAACTAGGAGCCTGAAGGGTTAGCTTGATTGGTAGATGCTCCAATGCAAAAGGTCATGGAAGCCTCAAGATCAAATCTCATTAAGCCCCTTGGAGTTACTAGCGGGTATTTAACCTAGCAATTATTATCATCCTTACTATCTAGAATACCAAGGAAAAGGGGAGAAATCCACAAGGATGGTGGAGTGTCTTTTAGGATCCAATATTATGCATCTTAAAAATCGAATGCTCTTGTTTTCCATTGGCTACATGAGCCTTTTGTGTGGCATTGATCTTATCCAAATTTGTTAATTTTCTTTCCTCTGCACCAAATGCACTAAAAAAATGTAGAGAAGCATATTGATTGAAGAACAAAGCATAGGGAACATGTAGAATTTGCAAAACAAATCAAATCAATCAAATATAATTTTCTTAAGGTTCATACTATGTTCATCAAATTGCAATTGTTGTTCCTTGCATTGAGTAGAGTGATATTTAATGTAGTCAAATTCATGTGGATCCAATCACACATATTAGGTCTCAAACTAAATAACTTATGTCACGTCGGATTTTGAGAATATATTCTCAAGAGTGCTCTAATCTATAAATTGCCATGAATATTCTACTGGAATATTCCATCACAATAGAGTTTACAAGTTTCTCCAAACTCTTTTTATCTTTTTAGTGTTTACTTATTATTATGACTCAATATTAGAAGCATATCACTCAAGTCGCTAAAATAAACTAAGAATGCAATAAGTGGAGTTAAAACAATAAACACCATACCAGCCACACCACCAACACATCATATAATCTAGGAAACTCATTGTGGCAAAACCCAACTAGAAGGTGAGAACCATGCCTTGCACTTTTCTTCTCGTTAATGAAATGTAAATACAACGAAAGATGAATTCATTGTGGAATTACCATGGACTTTATCACATGTATGGTTTCTATGGGATCTTCTACTTCATCTATTCTACTCACAATATCCTAGTCCTTTTCTTTGGTCAGCTATGGAAAAGTAAATAAATACAACAAGAATGGAATTCCTTCCTTTCCTGATGGCCTATTGTTTAACACACCTCAACAATCATATGGGGTTAAGGTTTTCCATGCTTCAACTCTAAATTAGGGTTAGGGTTTTGGACCATGTAGGTCCTTCTTGAAAGTCCACTTTTGAATAGTTCCACATGTGTGAGTAATGGGAGCTGAAATGGCATCGGTTGAACATCGTGGTGGTCTAAATCATAGGTCAACTTGTGAGAGACCTAACTTCCTCATACGAACTTCGATTAAGGTGACAATTATGTTGTTGGAAGGCTTTTGGCATGCAGAATAATGTTATAGAGTTTCAAACTTTGTTACTCCTACAATTATGTTTGGTTCCTATATGCATGTTATTTCTTTGTTATTCATTCCTATGGGGTTTTCACCCTATTCAAATAAGAATTAAAAAAACAAGAATAACAAGCTCATTTAGGAGAAAAAAACCTTGCAAATAATTAGGCTAGTTTATGTTGTCTTATCATATGAGTTGTTCACCAAATTTTGAACCCAAAATGATCATTTAATGCCCAAAACATGAAGGAATTTTACCTGGTTCCATGCTCTTGCGGTATTCCTTATATTGGTGAAACGGGTCGATAAATTAACCAGAGGATCCATGAGCACGTTGCAGATATAAGGCACAACCGTTCTTGCTCTTCGGCTCTTGCCGAGCATGCGGAGAAATCCAAACACCATGTCTGTCTTGAGGATTCTAGAGTCATTGCTAGGGTGATCATTTCCACCATAGGAAGCTTAGGGAGGCGATCGAAATTGAAAAGCATGCTAGAAATCTCAACAGAGATGATGATTGGAAATTAAGTAAAAGTTGGATTCCAAACCTCTCCTTATAATCCTCTTGTTTTTGTCCCTCCTTCCCCCCCCCCCCCGCCCCGGTCCTCCATGTATTTTTGTTCCCCCCTCACCCTCCCCACTTTTTCTGGATTTATTGTATCTTATTTAGCTTAATTAATAGTTCTCTAGCTCCTATGTACTCTATTCCCTCCTCTCCTTTTCTGTATATATTGTTAGCATATATTATCCCTTATCTTTATTCTTATTCTAACCCCATTTTAACATAATTAATATATACTATTAAGCTTATTTGAATCTCTCTCTTAACTCCTCTTTGCTTCATTATCATAACTCCTCTTTACCTTATTCTTTGTAGTATATAATCATTTAGATCTTAACCTCTCTAGTATTTAATTCTCTTATAATCTCATAATAATTGTCGTTAGTAATCTTTGTAGGCTATTCTTAACCATCTTATTAATATGAGTATTCTTAGCAATACTAATTTGTAACTAAATTTATAATAATAAATAATAAATATTTACTAATTTATAACTAAAATTTATAATAAATA
>APFE031127360.1:85968-112559 GCA_000404065.3 Pinus taeda | reverse complement strand
AATAATAAATATTAATAATGATAAGAATAATATAAATAATAATAATATTAAATTAATAAATAAAAATTTGACCTTGGTCCTAGAGTCAAAAATTAGTTGTTAATCAAATTTAGCCGTTTGGGAGACTCTGCTCAGAGTATTTAACATGCTTAGCTGGATCTGTTTCTTCAACTTGTCTTGATGATGAACCACACTAGTTGGTTCGAAACGACAAATGAAATTTTATGTGTTGGGAGACTCTGCTCAGAGTATTTAACATGCTTAGCTGGATCTGTTTCTTCAACTTGTCCTGATGATGAACCACACTAGTTGGTTCGAATTTTATGTGATTTACGCCGAAGAATCTCTCATAAATTTGATATGGATCATAGAAGCCTCAATTCTACAGGTGAATCAATTGTGAGTATTTTATGATGATGAACCACACTAGTTGGTTCGAATTTTATGTGATTTACGCCGAAGAATCTCTCATAAATTTGATATGGATCATAGAAGCCTCAATTCTACAGGTGAATCAATTGTGAGTATTTTATTAGACCAAATCAAGATCTAACCATCATGAATATTTTATTGTCTTTAGGAGAGGAAAATATTAATGAAATGGTCAATAATCTTTATTTACTCAACTAACTGAAAAATAATGACTAATTGAGTAAATTAAGAGAAGTGGGTGAAATAGTTAATAAATGAAATATGATTTATTAATTATTTCTAGGAGATAAGTTCATAGTAAGTTAGAAGTAACTACTAAATAGTGATTTAATAAATAATTCATACAAGAAAAGTGTAATGATTAAAGAATAATAAATAAATAATAATTTATTTAATTATTTCTGGGTAATATGGTCAAAATGGGTTAGAAAATAATTATTTCAAGAGACAGAAGCTAAATAAGTGACGAGTAGTCTTTAAGTGCGATTTTTTGGAAAGTTTTCTGATTTATTTTCCGATCTAATTTGTCTCAAATCCAACATGGATTCATTGAAATCACAAGTTTGATATGTGAACTCTTCACAATCGAAGTGCCCCAGGGGTTTTGAATCCATATATGCACTAAAAAAACTAGTTTAAACAACACAAATATATTTTTTTGGTCAAATTCTGTGTCTAAAACTCCAAAAAGTCACACTTAAAGACTACTCCAATAACTAACGAATAATAAATAAATAATGATTTATTTATCACCGTAATTTTTTTAGTTTTTTTTTTTCTTCTTCCAAGTTGTCTATATGTGAGACGTTTTAGAGTTTCTGGCGCAAAATCTGTCAAAAAAAAAAAAAAAAAAAAAAAATAATAAATAAATAAATAAAATCCTTGATTTGTGTTGTTTAAACTAGTTTTTTTAACTACATATATGGATTCGACACCCTAAAAAACCCTTGGGGCACTTCAATTGTGCAGAGTTCACCCCTTAAACTTGTGATTTCAATGAATCCCTGTCGAATTCTAGACAAATTATATCGTTAAATAAACCAGAAAGTTTTCAAAAAGTGTCACTTATAGACAATGCCAATTTTTTCAGTCGATGTTTTGAGCCAACAAATGTGTCTCATCATTAAGAGAATAATAAGAGATTTGATCAAGCTTTGGAGGATAAATAGGTTAGAGATGCAAGGTCAATAATAGAAAAAAGATGTTAAGTGAATGTGAGAAAGTGAAATACTTATACTTTTTATATTTTTATAATTCTTATATTCTTATTTGATTTTATTATTTAACTCATATATTTGATGACTGTAGTCTAATTTATAGACGAAATGACCTTTTTCACGACATCTTTTGTTGTTGTTAATTTTAATCAAAATCTGAAAGAGATTTCTAAAAACTTGAGTTTAATTTGTTTAATCTATAGAATTCGAGTGCCCCACGGATTTTTCAAGGCGTTGAAGTCATTTATGCATTCAAAAATGCATTTTATACAACAAAAAATCACATTCTTTCTTGAAATTGTTTCGTTGGATTATGGTGGAAAAGTCTATTTCATTTATAATTTAGACTAGGCCTTTTAATTTTATTTTTTCCTAAGTTATGCTAATTCTGTTACTGAAAAAAATATATCATACACTGAGGCCTTAGCCTGTACTTAATGATGCCTGAGGAATGGCAAAACCAGCAAAGTCTAGATCTAGACTGCCCAGGAAGGGAAACCGGTCCGTAACAAGAAAAAAGGGTTCAAAAAATTAGCTTGCTGCCCACGCAGGGGAAACCAGCAAAGCACCCAGTTTGTTTTCAGTGTTCCTAATGAGACAAAAAACCAACTGAAGAGCCGAAAACCCATAGTTTTTTCCCCAAAACCCCATTGAAACAAAAAATTAGAAATCAAAGTCCCAAAAAACCTGAGACACGTAGCATGCTGAGTGGCAGATTGTGTGGCGGACGCATGGCGTGCTGAGTAGCAGATTGTGTGGCGGATGCGTGGCACGCTGAGTGGCAAACAGGTGGCATACTGTGTGGCGGACACGCAGCAGCAAGGTGGCAGAATAAGAACAAGGTGGAGATGGTGGGTGTTCCTCCACAATGGAACACCTGTACTCCTCCATGTCGCCACCTACCTGTAGCGAGGTCTCTGTGTTACCAGCCTACAATGTCGGGTTTTCTTCCTCGACGAGACAACAGTAAGGGTCCATTACCTCGTCTACATGCTAATCCTTGTTCACCTCCTTCCCTGCACATCTCGTCTTCTGCTCATTGTTCTGCTCCCCTGCACCTTGGATGCTCGTCTAAGCCATATTTGGTTTGGCTTTAGTGTGGCTACATCCTTCTGTGGTGCGCCCACCACCTGCAATGTCTGGTACCCTAATTACCCTGGTGCTGCCACCACCCATCGTTCCTTGCTTCACAATTGCACTGGTGCGACCACCAACCTCTGTGGCCTCGTGAAATAGAATGGATATAGTGATCGTGATGATTGGCCTGTTCAGGGTGGAGCGGAAGTTGAATTGGGCATTCTGGGATTGCTGTTGAGGAAGGGGTGGAGTGCCTTTGGGAGACGAGGCAGAAATGGATGGAAAGTTGCTGGGAGGCGAGGCTGGGGGCACCGAGTGGAGGCGTCCTCTTCCACTGCGTGTATTTGGGTAGCGCCCGAGGGCCTACTCTGCCAGGGAGGAAGTGGTGTCCAAAGCAAGAGAATGTTGGGGGCGACTCAGGCTCCCTCGGCTCCCGCCCTTGTGGCTGCGCATACGGTGTCACATTCTTGGCATGTTGTCTGTAGGAGTATGCAAATTCCTTCCGGAATTGGGCACAATGTGGTACAAAGTCACAATTGAACTTCCGAAGTGCTCAACGGAAGGATGAGCAACTAGGGCTGAAGAGAAGATAAAATGACAATCCAGGCTCTGGGTGAAGTGAATGCCCGGGCCGAAATCAATGCAGCAAAGTGGGTGGCAACGTCTCCCGGTGGTTGTGCGGGAGCTGGGTACAGTCGCGGCTTGAGGGAAAAGGCATTGCAGTGGCAGAGATTGCAGAGGTCGATGGATAAATGCAGAGGTGAAATTCTCTCGAGGATTCATGTTTGCACAAAGCCGAGGTTGGTGATGATTAACAGGCTGGAGACGACGCTAACGTAAAGTGCATTTACGACTGTTGTGAATGCCAATTTTGGACCACTGTGCCAATCTACGGAAGGCCATGTGGTCTTGCCACACGCCAACCCAATCAATTGCCACCTCACTGTCCTTGTTTATCACCCGCATCTGGTAACTAGGCCTTTTAATTTAATCTCTTGTCAACTATAAATTTATTAACCTCTTTATTGTTTATATTAATTATTTTTATTTTTTATTTTTTTACCTTTTGAATTATTTTTACTCTTGACTTCCTTCCTTATATTTAGGACCTTGTTACTATTTATTTTTATTTAGTTTATTATTTTAATAATATCATATTCTTATTCTTATATTATTATGAGTTAACTTGATGAAGGAGAGTGGTCTTGATGACTCTCCCCATATTACCGAGCAAACTTCCCTCGTGGCTTCCTGGTTTGGCTAGGGGGTGGCCAATTATAAGAAATATTATAGTGTAACTAAGCCCATGTGGGGTGGATTGTGGCTCACCCTTTATCATTTGTAGGCATCAAAGGATCCTGTTTAGATAAGTACCTTCATAGACCATCTCTATAATATAAACTATGTTAATGAGAAAGAAATTATCATTGCTAAAATGTGTTGTGTATATGTGCTTGTCTACTTAGTGGGCAAAATGGTCTATATGATGTATATTAGGCCAGGCTAAAATGGATGTATAATACTCATATCTCCGATAATCAATCTTTAATGTACTTTTGTGTTGTGCTTTTCTTATTATGGACAAGAAGTAAATGACACATTAAGTATGGGTTTGTAGGACTTTTAGTCCCAGCCATAGCTAGTGTTTGTGTTATGTTCTTAGATAGACTAGAGAAGCTCTGAGCTAGCTGATGAAATCAATCTTATGAATGGTGTGGATGTCAGAGGTGTGAATAGAAGGCTTAATTTCGAATTGAGAGACTCAAGAGGACAAAGTTTTCTCATAACATGTAATGATAATTATTGAAGAGTTCACTAAAGAACTCTTGAGCTGGTGGAAAGTTTAAAGAAGAGCTTAAGTGGCCTTGGAGTAAAGGTTTTTGGAATTTGCCAAGCCAAAAAGTAGGACTTAGTGGTTTAGATGTATATTTGTTTGGACGAATGTGTAGTTAGAAGGTTTCCCTGTTTGGGGAGAAATTGAAGATCTTAGATGGAGTAGATTATGTGCAATGGCCTCACTGGCTTCATGTGAGAAGTTGATTGGATATTAGGCTAAGATTTTTCCCAACAAGTATACATTTCCAGGTAGAAATATGGGACGGATCCTCTTTGTACAACACATTATGGAAATTCAGGGATGGAATTCCCCTTTGATTTAGCGAATTTCATGGAAATTTGAGGGTTAAGGCTTCATCCCGAGTCCTTGGTCATATGGATGACAAGAGGCAGATCCCCTCAGTGCAACACACTATGGAAATTCGGGGATGGAATTCCCCTTTTATTTAGCGAATTTCATGGAAATTTTGGGGTTAAGGCTTCATCCCGAGTCCTTGGCCATATGGATGACAAGAGGGCATTTAACAAGAGCTAACAGGTAGAGGTTTTACTGGGATATCATACCATCAGAGGATTTGGAAACATGCTTTTTATGGGAATCCCCAACATTACGTGGCTCTAGTCAACATATTAACACTCGATGTAAAAAAATTATGTTAATTGGGTGTGTCAATTGATGACAACAAACCTCTAGAGTATCAGAGTTATTGGGTATCAAAGTACTAGAAGCATCGAGGAGCGTTTTCAAGGTGATGACACTCATGATGACGTGGTTGTGCCAAATGGAGGACACATGTCACTCATATTCAATATTTTTGGTTTGCTAGCCATGCAATTGTAAGTGACACATGACACATGTCAACAATGCCAAGTGGCTGAGGATAGGCCAACATATGCCATGTTTTAAACTATGATTAAGTGTCATAGTAATGAAGTCGCAGGCTAAGTTTTCATATAAAAATATCGAGATTTGGTAGGGGTTGCATTGTGGAGATTTGTCGATATCTCTATATCCCGATATACATCTCAATAGCGCCACATGTGAAACACGTCAACACCTACCACATGGAAAATGTCAATTGGGGTCAAAGGGTGAGGTGGTGATATGTAGCTGAATATTAGTCTTGCTATGCTCATTTCAACTTCAACTTTATAAAAATGTGCTTGTCAATTCCTTCATGCACATGGTTCCTTTATGATGTTTGTGAACAGAAACATGTAAATTTTTATGTCAAGTTTTATGTGAAATCATGAGCAGAAAAGCATGAAAGTAAAGTATTGAATAAAAGAAAGCAAATGAATAGCAAACCATCAAGAAAAACACTTTACACAATGTTTTGATAAAGGACTTCACCCCTCCTGGGCTACATCTCCTTGGTCTAGTCTCCATTGCTTGGGCCTCTATATTTGCTCAAAATGGAAAAAATACGGTTTACAATGCTCTACAACTCCTGAAATTTGTTTCAATGGACTCAGAGCATCACAAACCCCTAAGATGACTCTCTAAACTCTGCAAATAGACTACAACTATTTTGGGCTTGACCTCCTCCTTGGTGGCCCTAGGCTTCATAAAACTTCAATGTGGAAAAATCACATAGAAAAGTGCCCAATTGCCTCTAAAACCTATTCCATTGTGTTCATAATGTCAAAATTAGCTAAGAACACCTTTTTCTGATCCTCATTTCGTCGAAAAATGCTCCAGTTATGAGAGAAACTGAATTTCCCTACAAATCCTCTTCCAAATCTGGAAGAACTCCAGTTTGGGCTGCTAAATTTGGAGGCGGGGCCGAAAATGGTGGATTTTGCCGAATTAACTCCAATTTAATTAAAAGCTAACTGTTGATTAATTAAAGGTTAATGGAGGATTAATGCTAATTGCGGGGTTAGCCTAACCGTTACCCCACGGTTAAAGGAGGTAGACACATGGGTAGTGAACACGATCCGCGTGGTTTCATAACTATTGCCTAGCAATTTTTAATGCTAATCGTCAGATACTTGTTGTCACATGGTGACATTAAACTCGTGTTTATTTTTTGTTTAGACGTCAGTCGATAACCGTTTTTGGTTACCATTGGTGCGTTCACATGGGGATTAACCATCAAGTGTTGGAGCCACTAGATCTGTAAACCGTAGCTGTGATCGCCTATGGTTTGGGTAGTGTGTTCACATGGAGAGGGCTGGCCTGTGGGTTGGCCCTCCCTAACTGCCAATCCTTTAACCATCAAACATTAAGCTTATGTGGTTACCCATAATAGTTAAGAACCAAAGTGTAGGTGAGATGGTTAAGATGCGGGCACAGTAGAGGGGAGGTCGCGAGGTCGAACCCCGGTGCCTCCACAAAATTTTGATATAACACTATAGGGGCATGTGGTGGCCTTTGGGCTTGCCACGTGTCACCTTCTGATTGGTCCATCTCATCACCAATTGCCCAATGCCCAGATGCCACTTGTCAACATATGATTCGCCCACCTATACAGTTATATTTTAGGGAATATTCCAAGGAATATTCTCCTCGCTGACTAGGCTGTACAGATGCCCAGTCAACCTTTTTTTTCAAAATTTTTCATGTTTGGTGAAATGGTTAGCGGGATCTAACTTCCTCATACGAGCTCTATTTTGAACGAAACAAGTTGCGTTGGGATCGTTTTGATGAGACACACGCGGTCATTCAGTTTTCGCACGATTATGAGCACTTTGATTTTTGAGCTAATTTTTTTCCCCTAATCCAGATTCTGATCACTTCTTCCCACTGACGGCATTTTGGACCCACAGAAGTTGGTTACCTGATGAGATTTGAACACGCTTCTCCTTCACAAGTTCTATCAATTGATTATACTTGAAATGTCTCCATGACAACCACTTGGGTACACTGACATGCCTTGCATTGCAAATGGCTATGTCCCTCAACCACTGTTCTCCTTTTGCTTTTGAACCACTACAACACTTGTTGGACACTTTTTGGCTACAAAATACCTTTGTTGTACCACATCAATCCCTCGGTGCCTGGAAAACTAATACAATCTGATAGTCTTCCCATTGGGAATCTTCGCATCAACACATACAAATGGTCTATAATCGCTGCAAATTTTTGGCATCTCGTCCACTTTCGCTTCTTATTCCTATCATCCTCCAGTTCAACATGATGCTCATGTCATGATTTGAGAATGAAAGCTAAGCATGAACATCTTACTCAAGAATGGACCTTCCAATATCCTACGACATCTTGTCACAAATACAACCATTAAATGGAAAAAAACACATTATACAAGAAATGTAAATCAACGACCTCTTATTTTTCTCCTTCAAAGCAACAATTGTCACATCATGTAACATCACCATGTACTCTTTCATCTTGATGTACAAAAAATCTTGGTATGTTAGTCGATGGTTTACTAAATACAAGTCGACAAAAATCATCTTCAAGCAACTGACTTGACTTGAGAACTAAACATAAGCATGTACAACAACTTGATGATTCTTTGCATAAACAACAAGAATTTCACACCTCATGCAATAATCCATCAACAGCTCCCTTTCATCTTTGGAGATAAAATCAACTCTTCCAAGTTGATTTGACATACATGTGACAACAATCGAAATAAGTCGACACTCATGCATGTATCCAAACACAATTAAACTAGCAACAATTCCACTTCTCACACACAAAAAAACTCTCATGTATGTGTACAATTCTTCAACTCTTGATCCGGATCTTGGGAGGAGGCCCCCAAGATCTGAAAACTTGAAATGGGCCTTGGGGTAGAGACCCCCAAGATCTGAAAACTTGCATTGTGAGAAGAAAAAATATGAGAATGCCCAATAAACAAAACCACAAAGAAACTTTTTTATTAAAACTCAAGTGGAAATAAACCAGCTAGGGTGATGGTAGCTTATCTCTGAGAAGAGATGTGTGGCTACATGCCTCTGAACTGTAAAGGCTACATTGTGGCGGACAATATGTCCTTTTACAAAATGTGACTTGTTACTTATAGTATTTTTCAGTTACAATACCACGGGTCAATTCCATGGGTGAATGAATACCATGGGTGGATTTTACAATACCATGGGCGGATGCCATTTACAATACCCTGGGTAAATTCCATGGGTGAATGAATACCATGGGTGGATTTTACAATACCACAGGCGGATGCCATTTACAATACCATGAGTAAATTCCATGGGTCAATGAATAATATGGGTGGATGAGTACCATGGGTTGATGCCATTTTCCATTCAGATCATTCCTCCCTCCTTAAGAACAATTGGTTCCCTGCGTAGTTCTCCGTGAACTTTGTGAATATGAAGAGCCACTGGAAGAGGTTTTATTTGTTTACCCAAAACCTTGAAAATGAGTCGGGTGGATACCCTGTCGACTTGTGACCAACTGTGTTTGACAGTGTGCGCCTAGCAAATACTTCGATGACAGATTTTATGCGGTTGACCCATTAACCGTGATGTGGTTGTTGATGGGTTAGAAGGTGCCCTACATAGCCTAGGGTGTGAGGGGAGTTCCTCCCAGCCGAATGCTGCTATGTTGAAACTGATGAATGTGAAGCAGGTGCCTACTAAAGTGGGGTGGGAGGGCACGTCTCCAATGGAAACCCACTCCGAATGCTGCTCCAGAATTAAAAAGGACATAACTTGGCCAATATAACTCAGAATATTTATTATAACCTATTTTTAGAAGCAAAAGGACCATTTTGCATCTCCCCATGTGATGGAAATCCTTATCTGGGCACTCTGAGATCTCAGATTTGTGCTGCAACAGTTCCGCCGTCACAAAAATTCTGATAAAATAGCTGATTTTAAATCAGCGATATCTCCCACATCCGAACTCCGATTCGACCCATTGTTTTTTCGAAATTGGGTGATTTTTCGAGAGGAATCCAGATCTGGTATTTACTTTTGTAAATTTTGTACCAAATGTTTCAGATCTGATCTGCAAAGTCGCCGCCCAAAAAAAAAATTCCTTCAAAAAAATTGAGACTGAAATATGCATGAAACCCTCATTTCCATGGAATCGTAACCTGCTCTGATACCACTGATCCGGATCTTGGAAGGAGGCCCCCAAGATCTAAAAGACTGAAATGGATCTTGGGAGGAGAGACCCCCAAGATCTGAAAACTTGCAATGGATCTTGGTGGAAAGACCCCAAGATCTGAAAATTTGAAATTACCAGAAGAAAAATATGAGAATGCCCAATAAACAAAACCACAAAGAAACTTTTTTATTAAAACCCAAGTGGAAATAAACCCAGCTAGGGCGATGGTAGCTTATCTCTAAGAAGAGATGTGTGGCTACATTGCCTCTGAACTGTAAAGGCTACATTGTGGCGGACAATCTGTCCTTTTACAAAATGTGACTTGTTACTTATAGTATTTTTCAGTTACAATACCACGGGTCAATTCCATGGGTGAATGAATACCATGGGTGGATTTTACAATACCATGGGCGGATGCCATTTACAATACCCTGGGTAAATTCCATGGGTGAATGAATACCATGGGTGGATTTTACAATACCACAGGCGGATGCCATTTACAATACCATGTGTAAATTCCATGGGTCAATGAATAATATGGGTGGATGAGTACCATGGGTTGATGCCATTTTCCATTCGGATCAACTCTCCCTCAAGTACAAACACAAGTACAATAAGCCCAAAAACATGTATGCGTACATAAGAGATGAATTGACAAATTTGCTGCAAATGAAGTGAGTAACATACCCCACTTTCACACACATTCTTGGCAAATATATGCAACATTAAGAATGAAAAATTTTCTGCAAATGAAGTGAGTAACATACTCAACTTTCACATACCTTTATGGTGAAAATATGAAACATCAAGAATGCTTTCAAAAGAAATGTATTCACATACAAACTTGTAACCACAAATTGCCTTCTTTGCTGCATTAAAGTGAGTCAAACAAAACTCCACTTTCAACATCTTGAATCATACAAGTTGCAGCCTACTTTCAACAAAAAAGTAATGCATTCACAAGGCAAAGAAATGCATTTTTAAGGCAAATAATTGCATCTATCAACAAAAGAAATGCAAGCCTTATTTGGATAAGAAATCAAACCATCTCTTACCAAACCATTTCCATGGCGCTTCTTTCAGTTCTTGCCAAATTCTCTCTCCACCTTCTTCAAATGTCATGGATGAGTTCTTGGATACAAAGTCCAACATTTGTCTATGAGATGACCTTGCTTATGGCAATAAGTGCAAAACAATTGCATCTTATTTGCAACATGATTTCCAATATCCAATGGACCTCTGGCTTTTTATCTCGTTTGCCTTAAAAGTTTCCTGTATGTGGCCTTTTTCTTCCAACATCTTGAAACATTATGGTTATTCAAACCACAAAAAGGACATGTAAATTCTCTCCAATTCTTATGTGAATATTTACCATGTTTATCGTAATCAAAAGAAACTTGATTAAAGGCAGATTTATACCTTGCACATTCACCTTTGTCGCCTTCTTGAGGAGGTGAATTTGATGAGGTAGTGGCTCTTTTTAGGATACCAACAATGGTTTCAATGACCTTAGAGCTTTCAACATCCTCTTGTTTTCCATTTCCATTAGTTGCATGCTTATGAGCATGTTCTTGGAAAGTGGGTATAAAACTTTTGCATTCCTCATGAACACAAACTTCACAAGCTTGAGGGTATGAACATGTAATGAAATTCCCTCTTGGAACACTTTCATGTGTCTCCTTGGCTTTGGATCATTCTCCATCATATTTCCATAACCAAGACCCAAATAGCTAGGCCTTTCCTCAACAACAATTGGCTCAACTATGCCTTGTGCATGTTTGCCTAACCCTTCACCTTCATAGATCATATTCATCAATAATTTGGACTCTATTCCTCTAGTGTGTCTTTCAAAAGCACCAAAACATTCATTTTGAGAGGAAATTGAAGATAAACTTGAATTGCATACCTCATGTTCATGCACATACTTGGCTAGGGTTTCCTTGGCATCATGGAGTAAAATCTCCATCTCATGCATCTTTTCAAGAAGCGCTTACTTCTCCTCCTTCATGGCCATCAATTGTTCTTGAAGTATATGTTCTCCTTCCTATCTTAAATCATCTCTTGCACCATATCTCCCATGATGAAAAGCTCTTGCAACATCTCTTCACCAAAGAATCTTGCTAAGGAAGAGAGATTAGAGCATCACTCGTTGAAGCTGCCATCACATAAACTTGCACATTGTTAATTCTCCTTGGACAAATCTCAAGCAATAAAGAAAATAAATCTTTGCTCTGGTACCAAATTTATTTGTAGTTAAATGTTAGTTTTGTTGTGCTAATTTTAACTTCACATTTATAAAAATGTGCTTGTCAATTGCTACATGTGCATGGTTCCCTTATGATGTTTGTGAACAGAAATAGGGAAATTTTTATGTCAAGTTTTATGTGAAATCCTGAGAAGAAAAGCATGAAAGTAAAGTGCTAAACAGGAGAAAGAAAATTCATAGCAAACCATCCATAAAAACACTTAACACGATGTTTTGATAAAGGATTTCACCCCTCCTGGGCTACATCTCCTTGGTCCAGTCTCCATGGCTTGGGACTCTGTATTTGTTCAAAATGGAAAAAGTACAGTTTACAAAGTTCTACAGCTCCTGAAATTTACTTCAATGGACTCAGAGAATACCAAAACCCCTAAGATGATTCTCCAAACTCTGCAAATAGACTACAACTATTCTAGGCTTGACCTCCTCCTTGGTGGCCCTAGGCTTCATAAAACTTAAATGTGGAAAAATCACATACAAAAGTGCCCCATTGCCTCTGAAACCTATTCCATTGTGTTCATAATGTCGAAATTAGCTAAGAACACCTTTTTCTAATACTCATTTCGTCGAAAAATGCTCCAGTTATGAGAGAAACTGAATTTCCCTACAAATCCTCCCACAAATATGGAAGAACTCCAGTTAGGGCCACTAAATTTGGAGGCAGGCTCGAAAATGGTAGAATCCACCAAAAGCGTCGCTGAATTAACTCCAATTTAATTAAAAACTAATTGTGGATTAATTAAAGGTTAATGGTGGATTAGCGCTAATGGTGCGGTTAGCCTAACCGTTACCCCACGATTAAAGGAGGCAGACACACAGGCAGTTAACATGATCCATGTGATTTCATAATTGTTGCTTGGCAGTTTGTAACGCTAACCACCAGATATATGTTGTCACGTGCTGACATTAAACTCGTGGTTATCGTTTGTTTAGCTGTTGGTTGGTAACCGTTTGTGGTTACCGTTGGTGCGTTCACATGGGGATTAACCATTAAGTGTTGGAGTCGCCAAATTCGTAAACCGTAGTTGTGACTGCCTGTGGTTTGGGTGGTGTGTTCACATGGGGAGGGATGGCCTGTGGTCTAGCCCTCCCTAATCGCCAATCCTTTAACCATCAAACTTTAAGTTTATGCGATTACCCATAATAGTTAAGAACCAAAGCGTAGGTGAGACGGTTAAGATGTGGGCACTGTGGAGGGGAGGTCACGAGGTCGAACCCTGACACCTCCACAAAAATTTGATATACCACTATAGCGACACGTGTCGCCTTCTGATTGGTCCATCTCATCACCAATTTCCCAATGCCCAAATGCCACTTGTCAACATATGATTCACCCACCTATATAGGTATATTCCAATGAATATTCTAGGTAAAATTCCAAGGAATATTCTCCTTGCTGACTACGCTGTACGGATGCCTAGTCAATTTTTTTTTTCAAAATTTTGCCTATTTGGTGAAACGGTCAGTGGGCTATAACTTCCTCATACGAGCTCCATTTTGAACGAAACGAGTTGCGTTGGGATCATTTAGATGAGACAAACATGATCGTTTAGCTTTCACACAATTCTAAGCACTTTGATTTTTGAACTAATTTTTGCGCCTAATCTAGATTCTGATCACTCCTTCCCACTGACGACATTTTGGACCCACAAAAGTTGGTTATTTGATGAGATTTGAACATTCTTCTCCTTCCCAAGTTCTATCAATTGATTATACTTGAAATGTCTCCATGACAACCACTTGGGTACACTGACATGCCTTGCATTGCAAATGGCTATGTCCCTCAACCACTATTCTCCTTTTGTTGTTGACCCACTCCAACACTTGATGGACACTTTCTGGCTGCAAAATACCTTTGTTGTACTACATCGATCCCTCTGTGCTTGGAAAACTAATACAATCTAATAGTCTTCCCACTAAGAATCTTAGCGTCAACACATATAGATGGTCTACAATGGCTGCAAATTTTTGGCATCTCGTCCACTTTCGCTTCTTGTTTCTATCATCCTCCAGTTCAACATGATGCTCAAGTCATGATTTGAGAATGAAATCTAAGAATGAGCATCTTGATCAAGAATGGACCTTCCAAAATCCTGCGATATCTTGTCACAAATACAACCATTAAATGGAAAAAAACACATTATGCAAGAAATGCAAATTGGCGACCTCTTCTTTTGCTCCTTCAAAGCAACAATTGTCACATCATGTAGCATGGACATGTACTCTCACATCTTGGTGTACAAAAAATCTTAGTATGTTAGTCGATGGTTTACTAAACACAAGTCGACAAAACATCATCTTCAAGCAACTGACTTGACTTGAGAACTAAATATAAGCATGTACAACAACTTGACAATTCTTTGCATAAACAACAAGGATTTCACATCTCATGCAATAATCCATCAACATCTCCCTTTCATCTTTGGAGAGAAAATCAACTCTTCCAAGTTGATTTGACATACATGTGACAACAATCGACATAAGTTGACACTCATTCATGTATCCAAACACAATGAAACTCGCAACAATTCCACTGTTCACACACAAAAAAACTCTCATGTATGTGTACAATTCTTCAACTCTCCCTCAAGTACAAACACAAGTACAATAAGCCCAAAAACATGTATGGGTACATAAGAGTTGAATTGACAAATTTGCTACAAATGAAGTGAGTAACATACCCTACTTTCCCACACCTTCTTGGCAAATATATGAAACATTAATAATGAAAAATTTGCTGCAAATGAAGTGAGTAACATACTCAACTTTCAGACACCTTCATGGCAAAAATATGCAACATCAAGAATGCTTTCAAAAGAAATGCATTCACATACAAACTTGTAACCACAAATTGCCTTCTTTGTTGGATTAAAGTGAGTTAAACAGAACTCCACTTTCAACATCTTGCATCATACAAGTTGCAGCCTGCTTTCAATAGAAAAGTAATGCATTCATAATGCAAGAAATGCATTTTTAAGGCAAATAATTGCATCTATCAACAAAAGAAATGCAAGCCTTATTTGGATAAGAAATCAAACCACCTCCTACCAAACCATTTCCATGGCGCTTCCTTTAGCTGCACATCATCTTGACCCACATTAATTATGGAATCCTCTTTTCCATTCTTGCCAAAATCTCTCTCCACCTTCTTAAATGTCGTTGATGATTTTTTGGATACAAAGTCCAACATTTGTCTATGAGATGACCTCGCTTATGGCAATAAGTGCAAAACAATTGCATCTTATTTGCAACATGATTTCCAATATCCAATGGACCTCTGGCTTTTTATCTCTTTTGCCTTAAAAGTTTCCTGTATGTGGCCTTTTTCTTCCAAAATCTTGAAACATTATGGTTATTCAAACCACAAAAAGAACATGTAAATTCTCTCCAATTCTTATGTGAATATTTACCATGTTTATCATAATCAAAAGAAACTTTGATTAAATGGAGATTTATACCTTGCACATTCACCTTTGTCACCTTCTTGAGGAGGTGAATTTGATGAGGTAGTGGCTCTCTTCGGGATACCAACAATGGTTTCAATGGCCTTAGAGCTTCAACATTCTCTTGTTTTCCATTTCCATTAGTTGCATGCTTATGGGCATCTTCTTGGAAAGTGGGTATAAGACTTTTTCATTCCTCATGAACGCAAACTTCACAAGCTTGAGGGTATGAACATGTAATGAAATTCCCTCTTGCAACACTTTCAAGTGCCTCCTTGGCTTTGGAGCATTCTCCATCATGTTTTCCATAACCAAGACCCAAATACCTAGGCCTTTCCTTAACAACAATTGGCCCAACTATGCCTTGTGCATGTTTGCCTAATCCTTTACCTTCATAGTCCATATTCATCAATAATTTGGACCCTATTCCTCTAGTGTGTCTTTCAAAAGCACGAAAACATTCATTTTGAGAGGAAAATGAAGATAAAATTGAATTTCATACCTCATGTTCATGCACATACTTGGCTAGGGTTTCCTTGGCATCATTGAGTAAAATGTCCATCTCATGCATCTTTTCAAGAAGCACTTCTCCTCCTTCATGGCCATCAACTGCTCTTGAAGTATAGTGTTCTCCTTCCTATATTCAATCATCTCTTGCACCATATCTCTCATGATGAAAAACTCTTGCAACATCTCTTCATCAAAGAATCTTGCTAAGGAAGAGAGATTAAAGACATCACTTATTGAAGATGACATCACATAAAATTGCACATTGTTAATTCTCCTTGCACAAATATCAAGCAATCAAGCAAATAAACCTTTTCTCTAATACCAACTTGATTTGTAGCTGAATGTTAGTTTTTTTGTGCTAATTTCAACTTCAGATTTATAAAAATGTGCTTGTCAATTGCTTCATGTGCATGGTTCCTTTATGATGTTTGTGAAGAGAAACAGGTAAATTTTTATGTGAAGTTTTATGTGAAATCATGAGAAGAAAAGCACGAAAGTGAAGTGTTGAAAAAAAACAAGAAAATGAACAACAAATGATCAAGAAAAACAGTTAACACAATTTTTTGATAAAGGAGTTCACCCCTCCTGGGCTACATCTCCTTGGTCCAATCTCTATGGCTTGGGCCTTTGTATTTGCTCAAAATGGCAAAAAATACAGTTTACAATGCTCTACAGCTCCTGAAATCTGCTTCAATGGACTCAGAGCATCCCAAAACCCCTAAGATGACTCTCCAAACTCTGCAAATAGACTACGACTGTTATGGGCTTGACCTCCTCCCTGGTGGCCCTAGGCTTCATAAAACTTCAATGTGGAAAAATCACATAGAAAAGTGCCCCATTGCCTATGAAACATGCTCCATTGTGTTCAGAATGTTGAAATGAGCTATGAACACCTTTTTCTGATCCTCATTTGGTTGAAAAATGCTCTAGTTATGAGAGAAATTGCCTTTCCTCACAAATCCTCCTCCAAATCTGGAAGAATTCCAGTTAAGGCCGCTAAATTTGGAGGCAGGCCTGAAAATGGTAGAATCCACCAAAAGTGTCACCAAATTAACTCCAGTTTAATTAAAAACTAACTGTGGATTAATTAAAGGTTAATGGTGGATTAGTGCTAATTGCACGGTTAGCCTAATCATTACCTCACGGTTAAAGAAGGTAGACACATGGGTAGTTAATGTGATCCGCGTGATTTCATAACTGTTTCCTGGAGGTTTGTAACGCTGACTATCGGATATGTGTTGTCACATGGTGAGACTAAACTTGTGGTTATTGTTTGTTTAGCCACTGGTTGGTAACCGTTTGTGGTTACCGCTGGTGCATTCACATGGGGATTAACTGTAAAGTGTTGGATCCTCCGATCCGTAAACCGTAGCTGTGACCGCCTGTGGTTTGGGTAGCATGTTCACATGGGGAGGATTGGCTTGCGGGCTGGCCCTCCCTAACTGCCAATCCTTTAACCATCAAAATTTAAGTTTATGCGAATGCACATAATAGTTAAGGTGAGACGATTAAGATGCAAGCACTATGGAGGGGATTGTTGCAGGGTCAAACACCGACGCCTCCAAAAAATTTTGTTATACCACTATAGGGGCATGTGGCAGCCTCCGGGCTTGCCACGTGTCACCTTTTGATTTGTCTATCTCATCACCAATTGCCCAATGCCCAGATTCCACTTGTCAACATATGATTCGCCCACCTACATAAGAATATTCCAAGGAATATTCTAGGAAATATTCCAATGAATATTCTCCTTACTGACTGGGCTATATGGATGCCTAGTCAATTTTTTTCAAAATTTTGCCTGTTTGGTGAAATGGTCAATGGCCTCTAACTTCCTCATACGAGCTCCATTTTGAATGAAACGAGTTACGTTGGGATCATTTTGACAAGATGGATGTGGTCATTCAGGTTTCACATGATTATTTTCACTTTGATTTTTGAGATAATTTTTGCCCCTAATCCAGATTCTGATCAGGTGGCATGTTGAGTTGCCCCACCATCCCATCGACACATCAACAATTGTAAATAATGGAAATGTAAAAAGCTTACTGGCGTCAACATATCACCATATTGACCTATTGGCACTTCAAAGGTGTACAATGGTGGCATATTGCCATATTGAAATGTTGGGCCACTGATGTATTGGCATATCAGAACACTAGAGGTCTAAATAATGCAATTTTTATAGAAAATCTTGATATGGAAAGGCTCAAGTTGAAAAATAAGCAAGTAAAGTGGACCAGTGTCACGTGGCAGAGGGTTCCCATGTGCCATCCATGTGGAATTGCATAGAGGGTGATGTGGCCCTTAAGGGATTAAATGTTCAAAGGGGCATAACTTTATGTTTGTAGCTTAGAATGAGATGGAATTTATATTTTTGAAAAGCTCTTGACGAGTAGAGGACAATAGTGATATCAGATATATTATTTGAGGCAACAGAGGAAAGAGGAAATTTCATAACCCCATATTCATAATAAACATTTAAAGTCATGTCTAAGTATGCCCCACAACCGTAATGCAACATTAGGAGGTTGGATGTGCTACAATCCCTTTTCACATAATTATGTTCTTTCCATCTTTAATGACTCTTTATTTATATCAAGACTTAGGAAGGACATGTAGATCACATTAAAAAAGTGTTACAACTACTCCAAGATAACCACTTGTCCTTAAAATTCTGCAAATGTATTTTTCACATTGCTAAAGTGGAATACTTGGGTCATATGTGGGACTAGGATGCAATTGCATCTTAAGACAATTGAAGCTATGAAAGATTGGTCACACCCCAAAGCTCTATAACTTTTACATATTTTATAGGACTCACTAGCCAGTAATAAATTTTTATGGAAAAATATAGGTAAATTACAACCCCATTAATTTCCCTATTGACTAAGAAGGCCTTTGTGTAGAATGATGGGGCAAAGGATTCCTTTTATTCCTTCATGTACCACTGTATTCTTAGCAATGTCTGATTTCACTAAGACTTTCATCCTAGAATGTGGTGCATCTATAAAAGGCCTTGGAGAGATATTGATGCAAGAAGGGCACAACTTGACATTCATTAATAAACAATTATGTCATCCAAACTTCGGAAATTCCACCTATGAGAAAGAAATGATAACAATTGTGCATTCCATCGATACATGGTGCATGTATCTCGTTAGGAGGTACTTCCAGATTAATATGGACCATCATAGCTTGAAGTATTGTTTGGAACAACAATTGTTATCACTAGAAAAACACAAATGGGTCACTAATATGTTAAACTGCAATTATAAGATCATATATGAGAAGGGTAAGGAGAATGTGTTGGTCAATTCTTTATCTAAGAAATACAAGGAGGAAGGATCCCTCTTTTCTTTGTCCTTACTAGTACAAAATTGGATTGTAGAGGTATGACATGAGTGTTTGGCTAATGACAATGTGCTTCGAATCATCCAAATCCTTAAGGAGGACCCCAACCCCCTTATAGACTATAATTTGTAAAATGACACCATGAGATATAAAGGGAATTTTTATGTGTGGTGTAAACCTCTATGTTACAAATACACATGTTAGCAACATTGCATTCATATATATTGTGGGTCGTTTGGCCTTTCTAAAACATACACCTATGCTCCTTCTTTGGAAGACATGAAAAATAACATCCATGCCTCCATAGTTGAATGTGACACATGTCAAAAGCATAAGGGTGAAGCAAAGAAGACATCTGAAGCATTACAAATGTTGTTGATTGATACCACTATTAGGGTTGACATTTGCATGGATTTTATAATTGGTCTCCCTAAAGCTAACAAGAAATTTTTCATCATGGTGGTAGTTGACCACTTTTCTAAATATGCCCACTTTTGTGGCTTACGACACACATTACATTCTCCATATTTTCCCAAGTATCCATGCATCAAAATTTTAAATTGCATGGCATGCCTAGTTCCATTGTGACAAATCATTATACCACTTTATCCAAAAAGGCATAACAAGAGTTGTTTAAACTATAAAGCATGCACTTAAAAATGAGAATGACATCGTCCCAAAACAAATGGTTAAACAAAGCTAGCCAACAAATGCATGTAAATTTATTTGTGACGTGTTGCATTAGATTGATAATGCAAATGAGTTTAATGGCTACCACTTGATGAATGTTGGTACAATACCACCTATCATCTTGCTACCAAAATGTCACCATATGAAGTATTCTATGGCCAAAAACCTCCCTTGATTTCTTCATATTTTTTGAGCATATCCAATCAATAAGAAGTGGATGACACATTTAACATCAAAGGGACCATTCTTAGTACACTTAAGGATAATTTGGTTTTGGATCAAGTTAAAATTAGGAAAAAAAAAATATCGACATTATGTTAAGCACTCTTTTAAAGAACGAGACTAGGTGTTTCTTCATCTATATCCCAACAAATAAATGTTTCTTAAAGACGAGAGCCACCAAAAGCTAGTTCCAAGGTTTTATGGATCCCATAAAATACTTTAATGCATTATGCAAATTGTCTATAGATTGTTTTTTTCATCACACTACATGAACTATCAACTCTTTCATATGTCTTTTTTGAAGAAGGCAGCGAGGAGAAATCATTGAGTTTAGACCATTCTTTTCGAACTTAATGAAGAAGGTTTCATCTAGTTATAGCCAAAGGTAGTAATAGCCATAAGAGACTAATGACTATGCTAGTGCACTATTTATAGATTCTTGATACAATGGAAGAATATGTAGCTTGAGGATGCTAACTGGGAAACAATGGGGATTTTACACCAATTTCTACACCTTGAGCATTGAGAACAACATTGTTTTTGAAGTAACAAGGAAAATTAAGGCCATAATCTAGGGTAGTTAAGAGTTAGTCAATTTTTGTATGGGGACATTGTCTTTAAACAAGGAACATTAGGCAGTTTGTGTGGGGCCACATAATGTAGAAGTATATTTTTTGAGAAATAAAGCCTACTAGGTGCTTGAAACTAATTGATTATAGGACTATAAGTAGTTAGGGTTTTCCTAGTAAAAAACTATTTATAGAGGTAGAAGGGTTTGTCATTTGTTATCCACTGTTTTTTTTTCATATTGGAGCTATACTCATTTGGAGGTTTCCCCCTTGGAAAGGCCCATGAACATTGCTCTATTTTTGGATTATGTGTTCATATTTTGTAAGTTTAATACTCATGTTTCTCCTATTTATTTTTTGAAATTTATATTTCTTGTCATATTGTTGATAACTTATTTGTTTTGTTGACTAAGTGCATTATAAAGTAAGCTTCAAGATGAAAGAATTAAGTTAGAAGAATAATATAGAGAGACTACACGGATACCTTCTCCTTTAGACAAAATGGTATTATAGACATATTTGGGCACTGCAACCCCAATCACATATGTCCATAAACCAAGGACTTATAAGCTCCTAAAAGTGTTGTTTCATACCCTAAAGGAACAAGGTCAGCTGATTACATCATTTCCCAGAAGTTCTCCCTGAAAAACTGCTCAGAACTGGTCAAAATTGGACCATACAGACTGCTCCATGCTGAGGGTGCGATGCATCTCACCTGCTACACAGAGGGTGTGATGCATATTGAAAAGCCCTTCTGTAGGGTGCAATGAGCGAGAGAAGACAAATGGCAGAGGCAGTTTGCTAGGTGGAAACCCAGATAATCTTCTAGAAACTGCTCATTTGACACTTGCCTCTCTGAATTCGCCTAGGGATGTGTAAGAGATCATGAAATCTCCAAGTGGAACCAAGAACTATCAGAAAAATGACACTAATCAAAATCCCAGAAGCTGACTCACCCACCTACAAATATCTATGTATGGATCCCTCATCCTAGAGATCCAAAGGCTGGAATTTTGTATTTTGTAAGGAAGTGTTGTTGGTTTCTCTGTGAAACATCATAGTGTTGGGTGATCTAGCTTTTCATGAGGTGAAGAGGGCTTTCATGCTAGGGGGATGGCACTGGGTCACACCAATGAGTTGTAATCCTCTCTTCTACTACTTCTATCAATAAAGCTATTTGAGTTTTCCTCCATATTCTTGTATATTTCTGAATCTTGTATTGATATATGCATTTGTATGGTTAATATACATCTGATCCTATATTGTTTATGGTTATAGATCTCTATGCTTTGATGGTATTGTGTTGCTTTGACTCTATAGGTGTTTCTTTGAAGCAGGACAAGTGAGGAAGGAGTGGCAAAGCTCTATCAAAGGAGGGAGGAAACAAGCAAGGAGCCAAGCGAAAGACTGAGGTTGGTACTCTCTGCTTCTCCCTCGCCTATCTCTCATAAAGGAAAACACAAGCGACTTTAGTTTGTTTGTTTCTAAGATAGCTACTTGTCTTAGTGGGACTAGTAGCTCTGAATAAACACTATTTTTCCCAATAACAAAATGGAGACTCCACTGGGGAGTGAATAGTGTGATTGTTATTCACTGTTGTTTTCTTTATAAACTACAGACGAAGCTTGAAGTCAAACTGCTTTTTCTATGCAACTACAAAGTAGATCAATGCTGCTTCAGTCAATCTCTGGGTTAGTTTATGAATTGAACATTTGACTTGAAAACATCCTAAATGCCCGAGTGGTAGCTCAAATAACCTCATTAGATCAGCCCCTATACTTTGTGTTTACTGCCTATCATTAGCTCAGCCTAAATCCCTGAACTAAGCTGCAAACTGTGAGCAAAAACCAAGCTCAGTCTCATCCATGGACCATCGCACTGTCTCTCATTGGCAGTCTAGATGCATCACACCTCCCGTGTGTTGCAAGTGAGATGCATCCCTGTTTATCTATGTTATAGGTGCGATGATTAGGTGAGACTATTTCTGCTTCCAGATTTTGGTTTTCTCCTCATTGTCTTAAGCTTTATTTAGTAGTTTTGCTGTCTGTGATCAGTATATCACTGCTGAAACTCTCTTCCTTTGCATTATTCAACCTCCATTGATAAAGAATTGTGAATGTTTTTATGTATTTTTCGTCATTTACAGTTCTCCTTTGCAAACAATAGCTTAATTGAACTGTCGTCTTTTGATTTGAAAGTGTCGCAAGTGTTGTTTCCAGTCAAAGAAAAGAGTGTCGTACAATCTTCCTCTTTTAGATAGTCGATTACACTTTTGCTATTGTATTTGATTTGGATCATCAATTCTTTGAAGTGTCGAAAGTAGTTTTCAAGTCGAAATTGAAAGTGTCATCTAAATTTTCCTTTCGTTTTGAAAAGAAATTGCTAAAGTGTCGCTTTGAGGAAAGATAGTTTAGATCTATACTTAGTTTTCTTTTTGTCATTCTCACATTAAGGAAAGTAAAAAACAAATACATGCATGTGCATTTGCATTTAGATTGCATGTGGAAATTGATTTAGGATAGTGCATCTTAGTGTGTGCTCTCTGCTCTATGTTGAAAGGATTTTACTTCTCTTTCCTTCGTAGCTAGGATTTTCATTGCAAAAAGAAAGTAAACGACTGTTTATCATCTTAGATTACATGTTTAGGAATTGTATATCTACATCACGCGGTGAACCTTAATGGCAAACTTCTTAAGAAAGATCAACTATAAAATAAACCTAAATGAACATAAAAATGCTTTGGAGCCTAACACGCAACATCTAGAAGTCTAGGCTAGAGATGTATTCCGGTGTCGTAAAGCCTGGTAACTATCGTTTTCATCGTAGGTTGGGTGATTCCTCCTCCTTGATACGACAAGTTCTAGGATAGACTTGTGCTCCCAAGTACCGTCAAGTATATATTGGGAGACCACAATAGGCTATATCCTTTATCCTTAGGAAGTTGTGTCTGCTGCCCTATCGATCGCAATGCACTGAACACAACATTCAGGAAGATTGACTGCCATACATAAAAAGTATTCTACAGTTTTGCGATTGGTTTGGTAATCTTTCTGTCTAGATTTCCAGAGTAGTCACTTTCGTTCCTTTTCAGACTCCTTAAAAGGAAAGGTCCATCTAAGCACTTGTCACTTCAGGCTCATTAAAAGTCGAAGGCGACTAGAGTCATATTTAGCTTTTTCTCGACTCTTTAAAATTGAAAAATCAAGTTGTGTCAAAGCGTCATAAAATTTATTTTAATTGGAATAACATCACTGTTCCCTCGTTGGTCTTAGGTTGAGAAAATGGAGTCCACCAACCAAGGATTTTCCCTTAGGGGAAATCCTAGTCCTTTCTCCTCTTGGGGAGATGTTGGTGCACCTCATATGGCCACATTGCCCTTCCAGACTAACAATTGGCTTGCCCATATGGCTCTCCTCGACCTCTGTCATTCAAACCACTACGATTCCTGAGCAATCCAATCAACAACTAGATGATACTAGAGTTACCCCCTAACCTTCTACTTCATTTGTTTCTCTGTCCCCTCCTTCCTCTTCACTTGGTGAAGTTGGTAAAGCTAAAAACCAAGTAACTAAGAAGAAGAAGAAAGGGAAGGAGATGAAGAAGAAGGAGCCAAAGGCAAAAAGGGCCAACCATGCATCATCTAGCAAAAATCCAGGCACCACACCGTCCAAACCTAAATCTCCATGTGTCATTTGCAAAGGAGACCACTATCATCGAGATTATCCTTGCATCCCTCGGATCTTAAGGGACTGGTCTCCTCATTTGCACAATCCGGTGTCATCAACCTCTGACGATCATGTTGAGAGTACACCATCAACTAGTGAAAGCAAAGTCTCTGGGCAGAAAGGAAATATAAATTTCCTTGTAGGCTGTGTGAAGGTGATCATGTCATCCACAATTGTCCCTTCCTGGATGAAGCTAAAAGACTCTTGGATAACTGTCCTACTTCACCGCTACAGCTTCCTCCTGGATACAAGAAACTCTTGCCGAGTCCATCGCTAGATGAAAATGTGACTGACACATCTTTGTGGTCAGTCGAAGCATCTATCATTGAAGATAAACCCTCTGAGTCCACTTTGGACCAAAATCATCGAGTCAAGATGGCAGTCGACCTAGTCTTGTCTTCAGAAGGTCCATCTTCAGATGATACAGTCACCAAAGAGAATGAGAACGACACCATTCAAATTATTTTCGTAAACACAGACTCCAACGAACATGGGGGAAATCTACTCGTTCCTTTACCGTAGGAAGGAAGTTCGTCAGAGTCATATCCGGCCGTTTATTCGGTCCCAACTCCGAGCAACCTGGTGGTTTCCTTCAACTAGAATCTACTAGGCAGACCCCATCTACCATCTAATGTACCATTCCAAATCATTGTACAAGCTTATAGAATGGTCATGGTTGGTACTATCATAGATGAAGGGGCTTTTGTGAGTATCCTTTCCTCAACTACTTCGAAAGCGATTGGTTCACCATCCCTTCTGCCTGATATGCGAAATTTGACAGGCTTCGACAAAGGAACTAATTGACCATTAGGGATCCTTCCAAGTTTTCCTATAACTTTGAGAAGGAAAACCGTTTATCTAAACATAATGGTAGTCCAAGGACCTTTAGATTATAATCTACTCCTCGGGGGTGACTATATTTATAGCATGGGAGCCATTGTCTCCTCACTCTTTCGAGTAATGTGTTTTCTGCATGAAGGCACCATGGTTCATCTCGTAGACCAACTTTCATTCCTTGGCTCACACATAGCTAATAGTCAAATGCCATCCCTAACTGGTCTTTTCACGCAAGGAATGTCTCATCAATGTCCAGTCCGTCCACCTAAAAAGCGTGAGTAATTTGGTGGCCATGACTGAAACCCAGGTGGCATGCACCCTCGTTTTCTTTGGCAGGAAAAATTTGGGTATAGGGTAGGATTCCGCAAAGGATATATGACTAGTCTGACACACTCGTCCATTTAGGAAAATGGGATTAGATCGAAATAAGATTCCCTCCTCAAGGTTAGGTGATTGGTGCTAGAATCACCTTTGTCCAAATGGACTAAGCTGGGGAATCGTTTCTATCTACTATGCGGATGGAGACTATCTTGCAAATGCAAGAACTTCTATATGCTAGCATGGAAACTCTATTTCACTATACCTAGGGGCATGCAAACCTTTTTGCATGCAAGTGAAGAGCGACCATTTATTTTCTTAGTTTGTACATTCTCAACCCTTTAAACTGATAGGATTGGTCATTCCTAGCTTACATAAAGAAAGGATACGGAGCAAAGTTTTGAATGGCACAAGCTCCTTAAAAATTGAACCTATTGATGAGACGTCCTTATTATATGACTGGCACGAGCAGTTTTACGCAAAGTTCAAGCTCATTTTACACAAAGTTCAAGCTCATTAAAAATTAAATGTAAGCTATGAGCATATGTTACACCAAAGTTTAAGCTCATTAAAAAATGAACCAATCTCTGGTAAATAACCATTCTGAATGCATTATCATCAGCTTTTGAGCCTTGCTCGTGTTCTTACCATCACCTCCACTCTGTTTTAGCTGATCATACACCTCCATTTGATTGTTTACCCTTTTAAGGAATAGTTCTGATGAGTGATTCTGTTAGCCAACCTCGTAACACTACCGTTAATGGAAAATTCCGAACCTTAACCTGGAACCAGCTGCTACTCGAAAATATCACTCGTTCCTCAAAAACGTGTCTCCTTTAAGCTCTTTTCATCTGACTCGTAAAATATGAAAATATTGCCAAACAATTGGCCTCTTCAGCTCGTTAAAGCTATCAGAAGTGCTATCCCTCCTCTAGATTTTGATCTTTTTGGACCTGAGGGATTATTACACAAAAATATGGAGCGCTTGCCTTGTTCGGCTCGTTAAAACTATTGAAAATTCATCCCCTTCATATTATTTTATAGTTTTTCGTACTTA